>JADRCD010197793.1:0-12614 GCA_019843815.1 Montemys delectorum
CTCCTCCTCCTCCTCCTCCTCCTCTTCTTTTAAACCATCATGGAGGCATGGGAAGATGATCCAGAGCCCAAGTGTTTTTTTTTTTTAAAGAGTTATTTATTTATTTATTATATGCAAGTACACTGTAGCTGTCTTCAGACACACCAGAAGAGGGTGTCAGATCTCATTAGAGATGGGTGTGAGCCACCATGTGGTTGCTGGGATTTGAACTCAGGACTTTCGGAAGAGCAGTCAGTGCTCTTAACTGCTGAGCCATCTCTCCAGCCCCCTCCCCTCTTCTTTTTACAACTGGGATCGTGTTCCCTCACATACCTCTGGCGCTCAGTCACGACCTTGCCCTGGACAACAACATTCGCTGTGCGTTCAAACGTTGCAGGCACACCTCCAGCAGCCGTCCGCGTTGCACCTTTAGACATTAGGGATATTACGGAAACCTCGGAGGGCAGTGACGTCAGAGTGGGCTTCCCTGGACCAACAGCATCTGCAGCGCCAATCTCTCACGATGGACTCCATAGCCCTTAGGTCTTGGGAGTGGGCTCGAGCCCTCTAGGATTTTAAACAACTTCTTCGTGTGATTCTGATGCCTGATGAATTAGTCTGAAAATAAGACGCCTTTCTTGTCTCACAGTCTTTACCCTTCTGTCTGGCTGACATCGCCAACACATTTCACTCTGCTCTGCTCTCCCACAGTGCCACAGTGCCTCACCACTGTTCCCCAAGCGGCGAATCTGCCCAAGTTTTGCTATTGCTAGGCTCTGGAATTTGGAAAAGCCGCCTGGATATCCGTGCTGCTGTTTCTTGTCAAGATAAGCCCCGGTCTCCCAGCACTGCAAATGCCAGGAGCTTGGAAATCCTAGAAAACCCTGCACAGAACAACCGTACCCCAACATCAGCAGAGGCGCTGTGTGCCAGTGTGTGTCTCCAGCTATCCCATCCTGTCTGAGGGAAGAAGCTCCCTGGAAAGGTCTGTATGTCACAACAAACTGTGCTTCCATCGTTGGTTTGGAATAAAGGAAAGCTGGCTTCTAACCTAGGCAGCCGCAGATGTCTCTTTCCTGACTCAGCCCACCCCAACCCCCGTCAGCTCTTATGTGGATCGAGTTATTAGCTTGTTTAGAGATTAGAGATTTCCATAGGCTGGGGTGGCTCACACCTTTAATCCCAGCACTTGGGGAGGCAGAGGCACCGGATCGGATCATTGAGTTTGAGTCAGCCTGGTCTGCAGAATGAGTTCCAGAACATCCAGGGCTCCAAAGATAACTTTTAAAAAAAAAATTACAACAGATCAGCAATGTTACCCGCCCCCTTCCTCCTCCACCCTCCCCCCTTTTCAGGGCCTCTGGCTACCCTGGGTCTCCATGGATAGCCCAGGGCGAGCCTGTTACGAGCTGGTAAGGGGAATCCTCTGATTGCCCTGGGTCTCCATGGATAGCCCAGGGTGAGCCTGTTACGTGCTGGTAAGGGGAATAGCAGCCTGCTTAGTAGCAATGCAGGCAATCTTGGCGCCCTTTGTCACAGATGTCCTCACAGGTCGCGAAGACTAGGAGCTGGAACTCCTTGGCAGGCCATCCTGTGCACCTCAGCTTAGAAGCCTTTCCTTTTCGTGAGTGTTTGAGCAATATAAGGTATTTCCTTTTAATCATTCCAAATCCTGTGTCTCTTGAAACATACAAACAGAATTGATAATTCGAATAAAAAAAAAAAAAAAAACAAGCCAACTTTGGCAAGCCTTCAGTTAAGAAATCCTGTGCTAGCTAAAGACATAGCTGTGGGCCTCGTATGGCCTCTAGATCAATAACTAGCTGGCAATCCCTACTTGGGGTTAGCGCCCAGTACCCACCCAGGTGCTGACATTCTCCCCGTGCTGAGGGGGCTCCCACGATCCCTTTGGACTGGATGTTCTTAACCTGTGGGTTACCACCCCTTTGGGGTTGAATGACCCTTTCGTAGATATTTACATTACAGTCCGTAACAGTAGCAAGATTATGTTTATGAAGTAGAAAAAAAAAAAGATTTTCTGGTTGAGGATCACAGCTACATGAAGAGCTGTGTTAACGGGCAGCAAACAGCCTTGGGGACAGTGAGAACCACCTCAGCTGTCCCCATTTCCAAATCCCAGGAAACTGTCTCAGGGAATCTCCGGATTATCATGTTTGCACACATCCTAACTGATATACAAATGACCACCAGGTCGCTCCTCCTGAAGCTCAGCGGGCCACTCAGTAGGAGCCCTGGCAGTGGCACCTGACAGTGCCTTGCATGCATAACAGAGGCTGGCAGTATGACAGGCAGCTTGTGGGATTTGTGCCACGGAGCCACACCCCAGCTCTGTTTAAGTGTATTTTAAACTTGTCATATATGTGATACTTTTTTTTTTTGGTCAGAATATAGGAATTCTTCAGCTGCAAGAGCCCTTGGAAACTATATGTCAACTCCCCCCACCTCCACCCCATAGGTTTTGTAGAAAGGAGCGAATTTTGGCTCAGAAGATTAGCTGAAGATCTCAGAAGGCAGAGCTGGGAGGGCGCTCGCATGGCTTGTCATGGCAGAGTTGGCTAGTCTTTCTCTTAGCTCATCATGGGACAGTATGAATGAATCTTTTTAAAGATTTTTATTTTTTTAGTTTATTTTTTTAAAGATTTATTTTTTATTATTATATGTAAGGATGTGTAAGTAGCTGTCTTCAGACACACCAGAAGAGGACGTCAGATCTCATTACAGATGGTTGTGAGCCACCACGTGGTTGCTGGGATTTGAAATCAGGACCTTCGGAAGAGCAGTCAGTGCTCTTAATAGCTGAGCCATCTCTCTAGCCCCAGATTTTTATTTTTAAAAAGATTTATTTTAGTTAATACATATGTGAGTGCACGTGCCTCTGTGTGTGTGGTGTGTATGGAGGGATGTGGGTGTGTGTAGGGTTTGTATGTATGCACATGTGTGCACGTGCAAGGGGTGTGTGTGTATGAAGGTGTGTGTGTAGTGGTGTGCATGCATGCGTGTATGGAAGTGTGTGTGTGTATGTGTGCGCGCGAGTGTGAATGCGGTGCTTACGGAGGCCAGAAAGCATTGGATGCCCTGGACCTGGAGCTATATATGGAGGATGTCAGGCATCTAAAGTAGGAGCTGTGATCTGAACTTGGGTCCTTTACAAGAGCAGCATATGCTCTGCTGAGCTGTCTCTCCATAGTGTATGTGTGAATGTCTGCATGAGGGTGATGGCACGTGTGTGCACGAGTGTTTGTGTATGTGCATGTGTGTGTATGTGCATGTGTGTATGCATATTTGTGTGCAAGTGCGTGTTTGCATGTGTGTTCCCAAGGAGGCCAGAAGATATTTATTTATTTCATGTATGTGAACACACTGTAGCTGTCTTCAGGCACACCAGAAGAGGGCATATGATCCCAGTACAGATGGCTGTGAGCCACCATGTGCTTGCTGGGATTTGAACTCAGGACCTCTGGAGGAGCAGTCAGTGCTCTTACTCGCTGAGCCATCTCTCCAGCCCCCAAGAATGCATTTTTAAAGCAGGAATATTGCTCTCAAGGCTGACGGTGAGAGCACAAGGGAGAGACTTGGGGATTTGCGGGTCTTTTATTCATTGTGTATCCCTGAGGTTTTAAGGTTTAGCTTGGTATCGGAATAGAGGCCTAGCTCCATCTGCTGCACAGGCTGTGTGTCTTTCTGGCTGTTCTTAATTCCCAAAGCTGAATCACAGCCATCATTTCATGTCTTGAAAATTTAAAACTGAGCCAGCTAACATCATATGCTCCCAGCTAGGAGAAAGGCTAGTATCTCCTACGGGCTACCCCTGTCTGAGTGTTTGAGACCCAGAGGGCTACAGAGGCCTGTGGTCGGGGACAGGCAGGTGGCAGGGGAAAAGCCAAGGTTCAATCAGTACAAGCTCCTTCTGGCAGTCACGTGGCTGTCAGAGCTAACTCTGAGCTCTTCTGAGGTAGAGAGAAAAGCAACTCCTTTGGGCAAACATAGCCCTTGGCAGTTGGTGGGGCCAGTGACACCTGGGCTAGACTCCAGTGACCACTTGCTTGTTTGAGCTAAGGGCTCCCCGCATCAGAAGGTTGCCCTGGTTAATGAGGTCCTCTAGTTCTTCCCACTCCCGTCTGACAGAGGGAAGCTGGCTTCAATACTGACTGTCCGCTGTGGAGCCACTGTGGTCCCTGAGGGAGGATGAGGGCCCCTGCTTTCTTCAGATTCCTAGATTCACACATTTTACAGCTCAGTCTTTCCAGTTCTTGGTGGCTGTATTAGTCAGGGTTTCTGTCACTGTAAGAAAACACCATGGCCAAGAAGCAACTTGGGGAGGAAGGGGTTTATTTGGCTCACACTTGCACATCTGTACTCCATCACCGAAGAAAGTTAGGACAGGAACTCCCATAGAATGTGGGACCCTGGAGATAGGAGCCGATGCAGAAGCCATGGAGGAGTGCTGCTTACTGGGTCGCTCAGCTTGCTTTCTTATAGAACCACCAGCCCAGGGATGGCACCACCCACAATAGGCTGGGCCATGCCCCATCAACCACTGTGGTGGTTTGAATATGCTTGGCCCAAGGGAAATGGTACTATTGAGAGGTGTGGCCTTATTGGAGGAGGCGTGGCCTTGTGAGAAGAAGCGTGTCACTGTGGGGGTTGGGCTTTGAGGTTTCATATACACATGCTCAAGTCTGGCCAGTGTGAGGCTGTCCCCTGCTGCCTTCTAATCAAGATGTAGAACTCTCAGCTCCTCCTCCAACACCACGTCTGCCTGCACGCTGCCATGGACTGAACCTCTGAAACTGTAAGCCAGCTCCAACAAAATGTCTTCCTTTATAAGAATTGCCTTAGTTATGTTGTCCCTTCATAGCAATGAAACTCTAATTAAGACAACCACTGAAGAGAGAGGTTTCCCCCTCTTAGGTGATTTTAGCTTGTGTCAAGTTGACATAAATCTGCCCGGCACAAATGACCGCTTGTCAACCTGACACAAAATCACTTTCCTTTCTCATTCATCCCTCCGATCATACATTAAAAATATAAATAACTTTTAAAAATCCCATAGTCTTTACAAATTCAAACACATTAAATATCAAAGTCCCTTAACTATGTGCTCCTGTAAAATAAAATAAGTTAAATATTTTCTTACTTCAAGAGAAAAGAGCCAGGGAACAGTCACAATGAAATCAAAGCGAAACCAAACTCCAAAAGTGTAAATAAGTGAACATTCAATATCTGTGATTCTCTCATGGTCTTCTGGGCTCCTCCAAGGGGCGTGGGTCATTCTCTGGCTCCAATTCTGACACACACACACACACACACACACACACACACACACACGCACACGGCTTGCCTTCCAGGCCTCGCTGGCTCCACTGCACAGCAGCTGCTGTTCTTGGTGGTCATCCCACGGTACTACCATTTCCAAAATGCAGGGGCTTTCTGCTCTCGTCAACAGCTTTCCAGGCTCTCTTCATGGGCTCAAGCTCCAGCTTCTTCAGGCCGCTTCGATCCTCGGCCTTCGAGTGCCACTGAGGCTGCACCTTCCCCAGTGGCCTCTCCTTGTCCCTCATAGTGCCAAGTCTCAACTGTTCTCCACGATCCCTTCATGACTTCAAAACCAGCACCACGTAGATGACTCTTATACTACCAAGTTCAGATGGCAGCATGAGGTACACACTTGGCTGCCTCTGGAACACAGCTCTGTGTGCTGACTCCCAGGAAACACTCCCCCTAAGATTTAACCGCAACAAAGCTCGTCTCTTGTTAATCACTCATAAGGTCTCAGCTCCAGCTGGCCAGAATCCAGTATCCCAGCGAAGCAAAGGTTTCACTTTAGTAATTCTGCTATCTTGTTAACCATAGCTGAGTCTTCAGCCCCAGCTGACCAGACTCACAAAATCTTAAATCAAAATAGCAAATGGTCCTGATAATCTTTAAACTTCCCTCTGAAACGTCACAAGACAGGCTTCATCTTTTTTTGTTTTAAATTATTTTATGTGTATGAGTAAACTATACTCACCAGAGGAAGGCACCGGATCCCATTACAGATGGTTGTGAGCCACCATGTAGGTGCTGGGTATTGAACTCAGGACCTCTAGAAGAGCAGCCAGTGCTCTTAACCACAGAGCCATCTCCCCCTAGGTCCCATCTTCTGTTCTGCTTTTAACATTCTTATCTTCCAAGCTCCTACAGTACAGCTCACCAGGTACTGAGCACTCAATGGCTTTTCTAGCCTAAAGTTCCAAAGTCCTTCCACAATCCTCCCCAAAACAGCACGGCCAGGGCTGTCACAGGATACCCTACTATCCTGGAACCAACTTGCTTTAGTTAGGGTTTCTATGGCAGTGATGAAATACGACCAGAAGCAAGTTGGAGAAGAAAGGATTTATTTGACTTAATGCTTCAACATCACTGTTCATCCCTGGAGGAAGTCAGGGCAGGACTTAGGAGAAGAGCCTGGAGGCAGGAGCCGATGCAGAGGCCATGGAAGGTGCTGCTTACTGGCTTGCTCCTCATGGCTTGCCTCCTCTGGCTTGCTCAGTCTACTTTCTTATAGAACCTATGACCACCAGCCCAGGGATGGCATCACCCACCGTGGGCTGGGGCCATCCCCACCAACCACTGATTAAGAAAATGCCTTACAGTGTGGCGGCATTTTCTTAACTGAAGCTCCTCCCTTTCAAATGACCATAGCTTGTGTCAAGTTGACACAAGAGTGGCTATTCCAGGAGGCAAGAAGGTCCTGGGGATAGCTTCGTGGTCTCCTCTTCTTCCTGGAGAACCTCATGCTTCAGGCTCCCAACAGAGCTCTTCTGAGTTCTGCTCTTTTGCTAACCACAGGGAACAATTCCTTCTAAGTACTGGAGTATATCTGCAGTGAGAGCCACCCCTTTTCTTATTTTGACGTCTCACTTGGGACTCTACCCTTCTGAAACAGCGACTTTAATCATGGGGGCAAAGAGGCACAAAACCAGATGCCGGTAAAAATTTCCCAGAAACCTCTTGACATGTACATAGCACATTGCACTATGGTTTCCAGGATGCAAATCACGCTAGGAGTCAGATCTCATGTGCAGAAGAAGTAAGCTGGCAGCTTCGAACCTTGAGTGGAACTGCCAAGCGTTCCGATCTTCCAGGAACCCATCCAGGCGTCTGGGGGATGGCTCTGTTTTTATTTGCATATGGAATTCTGGGGGCTGACTCATTCCCTGAGCAGCTCCGCTCTTGAGCTCTCAGCTGGCCTCACTTGTGACTTATGCAAACCCACGCTGAGAAGTTGAGGCCAGCCTGGGGTCATGGGCTGGGCTTAATGCAACCCTAGGGCAGCTGGGTCGCTTGGTATCTCTGGTCTTCCTGCTTTCTTCTCGTTGAACTAAACAGCTAGGGAGCAGGTACTCAGTCAGCATCCACAAAGCCACTGCATACACGGAAGATTCCAACACACTAGGAAGGCTTAGCTTTCTGTTTAGAATTCTAGTAACAAGCTACAAACGTTTAAAAGCTCTCCCCACCCCACCAGCTAAGTGAAAGCAAAGCCAGGCAGCAAAATCAATAAATCATTAACTCAAAGGACGGCCTTTCGAGGCTCGCTGCCTGGCTAGCTTCGCCAAGTGACAGAAGGGTCGCTGACTTCACCGTGGAAAGGAAGTTGGTAATGATTTCCCGTAGCATGCGAGCACTCTTGCCGCGCTTGCGCCGAAGGCGTGGGGCTTAAAAGCGAGGCTATATCGCCCTCTCGTGGACGCCGCGTACATAACCTATGATGCACAAAGCTTTGAGCTACAAATCACAAATGCCGACCAATAAGATACAGAGCTCAGGGAGTGTCTTGGAATAACCCTGTCTTATTTTTATCTTAAAATGTTATTGAGATATATTTGCTTGATATAGAGAAATGCAGTAACTATGTACAGAACTTATAACACGCTAGAGTAAAATTATTGCCAGTCACAACGAAAGGGACAGGTGTAGACTGGATTGTTGCAATGCACACACACATACATACACACACACACACACACACACAATTCATGAATAAGTGGCACGCCACAGGACTCATTCTAGAAAAGCGTATCTAAGTGGCTTTATCAAATATGAATACCCCTTTTAAGCTAGCACATTTCCCCAAGCTTTATTACAATGTACTTGACAAACTGCACGGTGTGAAATGATGATACCAAGTTAGTTAGCATATTTGTCACCTCACATACCTTTTTTTCACAAGAACACTTAGTCTCTTGGCAATTTTTGTATCTGCAGTGGAGTGAAGCTTGCCTGTGAAGAAGACTAGCCTTGAGAGGTCTCCCTCTGAGAGCAGGGATGAGGCGCAGATCTGGAGGCTGTGAGTTGAGCGGAGGTGTGTGTGTGTGTGTTTATTGTCTGAGCTAAGGATATCCCCTGCCCCACCCGATCTTTACAGCTGTTCTGGGAGTCTCAATTACTTCTGTTTTGACCAAGATGATTTAATTGGGTGTCTGTCAATCCCACCCGAGGGAGAACGGCCTGGAATTGATTAGTATTGTAGCAAAGCCACCCCAGTGGCTAATTAGTGATCTCGCCCTTGGGTTAGCATTGCAGAGAGAAAGCTGCCCTCTCTGAACACCACTAGTAAGTTCCATCCATGCGCTGTCTGCTGTTGGTGACGAATACTGTTACCTAGAGGAACAGTTGCTCATTTAGAGAGATATCGGTTGTTCATTTTAAAAATTCAGTTTAATTAAACAACCTGAGAGATTTCAATACTTTGTCCTGATTTGCACTGAAATAATCAGTGTAATAAAACTTATGGGAATGCCTAAGACTTGGTCCAATTATAAATGACAAGTGGGGACAGTGAGATGTCATAGTGGGGGGCAGTGAGATGTCTCAGTGGGGGGACAGTGAGATGTCTCAGAGGGGGGACAGTGAGATACCTCAGTGGGGGGCAGTGAGATGTCTCAGTGGGGGGACAGTGAGATACCTCAGTGGGGGGCAGTGAGATGTCTCAGTGGGGGGACAGTGAGATACCTCAGTGGGGGGCAGTGAGATGTCTCAGTGGGGGGACAGTGAGATACCTCAGTGGGGGGCAGTGAGATGTCTCAGTGGGCAAAAGTGTGTGTTGTGCAGGCATGGGGCTATAGCCCATTCCCAGAATGCATGTAAAGGCGAGAGAACCAGCTCTGTAACATTGCCCTGTGCCTTCCACACACATGCAGTAGCCCCACCCTATTACAGCCCCGAAGAACAAGAGTGAGTCATTTCTGCACAAAGTGACTTTTTGTTAAATGGACAGGCATGGGTCCTGAGTGAGCATCACTCTGGTTTCAGAATTTTGTTATTTTAAAACAGTTTACAGCAGAGCCAGCTTCCCAGCTATGCATTTGCAACAGTGTGGAGTCAGAAGCACAATAAACATGACAGAGGAGGTGTGAAATATGTTCTATGAATAAATTTGAAATTTGTCTCCTTGATTGAAAGGCAGATTGGACCATCTATTGGTGGTGGGAGGCAGCAATTTCTTCCTAATTAAATAAAAGTCTGGAATTGATCTCTTCAGGCAGTGAGGGGGTCTCAATCTTTTAAAGATCAGTATTTTGAATGGACTGTTGGGATTCTGTTTCTGGGTTTTTGTTAACCAGTAGGATTATTGTCGTGTTAAAGATAGTCTATGATATAACATAGGCCTGTCTGTGAGTGAGACTGAACTTATGCCTAAACTATTCCCAGGCACCAAAGCATTACTGAGCTACAGCTCACGAATATCCCTGATTTTACCTCAGCAGTCTGTTGTATTTTCCACATGCTAGTAATTTAATTTTTTTTTTAATTTTATTTTATGTGTATGAGTGTTTTTTCTGTTTGTACTGTCTGTGGAGAGATAGCTCAGTGGTCAGGGTGCTGTCTGTGGAGAGACAGCTCAGTGGGGGGTGTGGACTGCGTGAATCTAAGTCTTAGTCCACCTAAGTTCTAGTTCTAGTCAGAGTGCGAGCGAGTCTGAATGCTCAATGCAGACTCCTCAGTCTGGAATGCTGACTGCTGCACACTGTCTCTCACACACACACTCGGCTCAAGGTCTTGCCCATCCTAGGTAAAACTGCCCACTATGCTAATCTTCTGGGCTAGTAGAGTTGTGTCTCTTGCTAATTCCTAGGAGTGGTTCAACTGCAGTACTTGACTGAGAATGAGGATTCTACTTGACCTTGCCCTGGGATAAGTCTCCCATCCCAGAAGCTTCAATGCTGTGTTCCCTTTCTTATTTCCCTAACAATGCCAGAGGCAATTAGTCTAGATGGGTAACATTCCTTAGGGAACTTCCAGGCCAGGGTTTGGCTAGGAAGTTGGAACATTGGTAAAAGGTCAGAGAGAAATGTCCAATTTTCTCTAGTCATATTTTGGTGGGCTTCTAGCACCAGAGTACGAGGACATATCTGGGCTACCTCTGAGTTAGGGGGTGCCAGGCAACAATGCGGGTGCAGGAGACTGGCTTTCTTTAAACTTATGCCTTAAGCTTACGCCTCAGATACTGTGGTCATGCAAGGTCTGCGTGGCATATGAGTACAATTATAGCTGTCTTCAGACACATCAGAAGAGGGTGTCAGATCCCATTACAGATGGTTGTGAGCCACCATGTGGTTGCTGGGAACTGAACTCAGGACCTCTGGAAGAGGAGTCAGTGTTCTTAGCCACTGAGCCATCTCTCTAGCCCCAAGTACTGGAATTAAAGGCCTCTAGGGCCGCACTATCTTTTAAATCAACTGTCTCCCAAACCAACCAGTTACATCCACAGCAAAGCTGGAACCTCACTTGGCTAGCTCTTGTGGCTTTGAACTCAGAGGTAGCTGGCTGAAGTGTTCAGCACTCTGAATGTGGGAGTCTGTGGAAAAGCCCCAGTCAGTTTGTTAGAATCCACAATCACCACATTTTAAGGCAGAGAGAGGAGCCGTCACCCACTGAGCCATTTCAGCCCCAGACATTTAAATCCAGCCAGGTCAATGAGCACTGTTCACAGAAACAGTTAAATCACAAAAGCTGGGACAGCGGAAGAGCACCCCCTGTTCTTCCAGAGGACCCGAGTTTGACTCCCAGCACCCACACGGTAGCTCAAGGCTGTCTGGGCTTCAGTTTTGTCATTGATTTTTATCAGGAGTGTAAGGGAGAAATAATGCATACTGTAAGCAAATTTACCAGCAGGACAGGTGATGCTCAGCTGCATCCTCTCGCATAGAAGGATTCCCAAGGCATTCTAAGAGAAGTATAGAACAATGTTTTCCACGATTTTACACAAATACTTTGAAAACAAAGGAACAGAATTAGCAATTCAGAGCCAGTGATCCAAAAAAGGGATGGCACATCCCCACAAGGGGTTCATCTTAAGAAGGCAAGATTGGTTTAACCTTTGAAAAATCAATTAATCATGCCACCTTGGAGGCCAGAGGCATTGGATACCCCTGGAGCTTGAGTTTCAGAGAGCTGCAAGCTTCCTGGTGTGGATGCTGGTAACTGAACTCAGGTCCTTCCCAGGAGCAGCACAAGCTCTTAATCGCTGGGCCATCTCTCCAGCTAATCTCCGTCCCCTCTCTAATTTCATGTACTACCAATGCACAATCAAAAATTTAAGAAGCATCAGTTTTAAATGGCACAAAAGAAAACTATTCAGAGATAGAGATGACAAAGGCTTATGCAAGGACATATGCAAGAATGAGAGATGCGGATGTTCACCACCCATCATCAGACTGAGCATGGGGACCCCAATGGAAAGGTTGGGGGAAGGACTGAAGGAGCTAAAAGGGTTTGCAACCCCATAGGTAGAACAACAATATCAACCCACCAGACCCCCCAGAGCTCCCAGGGACTAAACCACCAACCAAAGAGTACACATGGAGGGACTCATGGCTCCAGCTGGATATGTAGCAGAGGATGGCCTTGTGGGACATCTGTGGGGGGGAGAGGTCCTTGGTCCTGTGGAGGCTTGATGCCCCAGGGTAGGGGAATGCTAAGGTGGTGAGGTGGGAATAGGTGGGTGGGGGAGCACCTTCACAGAAGCAGGGTGGGGAGGGGGAAATGGGATAGGGTGATAACATTTGAAATGAAAATAAATAAAATAACCAATAAAAATATATTAAAATAAACAAACAAAGTGCAAATCAAACAACTATGAGATTCTAGCTTAACACTTATCAGAATGGCTAAGATCAAAAACTCAAGTGACACCGGGTGGTGGTGGCGCACGCCTTTAATCCCAGCACTTGGGAGGCAGAGGCAGGCGGATTTCTGAGTTCCAGGGCAGACTGGTCTACAGAGTGAGTTCCAGGACAGCCAGGGCCACACAGAGAAACCCTGTCTCAAAACAAAGCAAAGCAAAGCAAAACAAAACAAAACAAAACAAAAACCAAGCCAAACAAAACCAAACAAAACCACCCTCCCCCCCAAAAACCCACAAAAACTCATGCTGGCAAAGATGTGGAGCAAGGGGAACACTCCTCCATTGCTGATGGGAGTGCAAACTTGTACAACCCCTTTAGAAATAAATTTAAATAGTTCTACCTCAAGATCCAGCTATACCACCACTGCTGGGCATATACTAAAAAGATGTTCCTTCTCTTCTTCTTCTTCTTCTTCTTCTTCTTCTTCTTCTTCTTCTTCTT
>JADRCD010197793.1:12714-42111 GCA_019843815.1 Montemys delectorum
TGTAGTCCTAGCTGTCCTGGAACTCACTCTGTAGATCAGGCTGGCCTTGAACTCAGAAATCTGCCTGCCTCTGCCTCCCAAGTGCTAGGATTAAAGGCATGCACCACCACTACCCATTCCTTCTATTCTTGGCTCTAAATCCAGAACCACAAGGCTGAAACTGCCAAGTTCTGGTGCTTGCAGGAGCTGGAACATGGCCCCATTGTTCTATTACACCATCATCAGCTTTCTGTTTTCCAACTCCTTCATCACCTAAGCTTGGCTGTCTTGGAACTTGCTTTGTATACTGACCTTGAACTCAGAGATCTGTACACCTCTCTTTCCTGTGTTCTGGGATTAAAGGTGTGTACCACATGCTTAGATGTAAACTTTTCTCTGCTTGGAGCTTACTCAGTACCAGGCTGCCCTTGAGCTCGTATATCTGCTTTACTCTGTCTTCCAGGATTAAAGGCATATACCAGCATACCTGGACCTAAGCCTTTCTTTATGTTTTCACAAGATCTTTATAAGTTCTGGATTTTAGTTCATTCCAGATATAGACAAACTGACAACTGAGAATAGCCATTACAATCCACTCCTTGTCCATTTGACACACAATCATATCTCCTTATGTCCAAATGTAAACAATAACCAGTTCATAGTAATACCCAACATGATGTAACCATCCTCTGTCCAACAGCAAACACATAAACACTAGGTTTAGCTGGGTGGGATCTTGCCCCAAAGTCACCACTCCATTAATTCCATTTAATATCCTTGAACACAAGACTTAGCTCCATTCCACTTCCTGGTGTGTCTTTAAGTTTTTGAATCCTACATTTTGTATTTTTCCTATCTATTCTTCATCAAAATGTTCCTCATGAGTGTGAACCACTGGGCAAAGTCTAAACTAGGAATTTTTGAGATTTCTTTTGTCTCAATGTACTTAACCTAAATCTCTTTGCCTCATCCTCAGGCAGATTTTTCAGACAAGGGCAAAAGCAGCCACCGTCTTCACCAAGATCTCATAGGAACAGTTTCTAGGCCACATGACCAACATTCGATTCCTTTGAAACCTCTTGAGCTACCACAGCTGAATGACCACAGTTCAAACCTCCGAGAGCATTTGTCTTCTACTCGGACAGCCCATTAAGCCCCACTTAAAGCATCTCAGGGCTGTCCTAATCCAAAGGTCAAAGTCTACATTCCTCCAAACAAAAGCATGGTCAGACCTATCACAGTGATACCCCAGTCCCTGGGACCAACTTCTGTCTTAGTTAGGGTTTCACTGTGACTAAGGCAACTCAATTTCACTTCATTTCATTTCATTTCATTTCATTGGGGCTAGCTTACAGTCTCAGAGGTTCAATCCATTATCATTATGATGGGAAGTGTGGCAGCATCCAGGTAGATATGGTATTGGAAAAGGAGGTGAGAGTTGTACATTTTGATCTGAAGGCAGCCAGGAGGACACTGTCTTCTGCATTGGATGGAGCTTGAGCACTAGGAAACCACAGAACCTACCTACACGGTGATACACTGAAAAGGAGTAACTAAAGCTTAGGACCTGTGCTTGCCAGGTAGATGAATTATAATCCTGAAAATCCAGCACAAGCTTGCCAACATAGGCCTGGGAATGAGCAAGCAAGCTGTTGAACATTCTGGGAACTAGCAGGCCAAGAAGAGATAGATAAGACATGTCTGGGTGGGCTCAGGCAAGCAGAGACCTGTCTGGGCAAGATGACCCAAGTGAATGATGAGGTATGGTTGGAGGCCAGCCAGATGCCCTGCTGCCTCAATACCACCCTTAGTAATTTCCCTATGCTCTGATCTGCACGTATTCTAGCTGGATTTGAATTAGCCAATTGTGTATTGCTATGCTAATTCCTTTGTTCCCCTAGACCTCCTTCCTATAAAAACCCCTAACCCGTGAGCCTCGGGGTTGATCCCTCTGTCTCCTGCGTGAGATATGGGTTCACCCAGAGCTCCGATATTAAACTACATCGTGTGTTTACATCAAGATGGTCTCTCGTGTTTCCTTGGGTGCACGTTCTCCTGGGACTTGAGCGAGGGTCTCCCTACGGGGGTCTTTCAACACTTCCTACTACAAGGTCACTCTTATTTCAACAAGGCCATCCTCCTAAAAGTGCTACTTCCCGTGGGCCAAGTGTATTCAAACCACCACATTCATATAGAAAATATGGAGACAGGTTAAAACTAATGAGTTCCTGACTGTTGATCAAGCTAAGACTATTGAAATTCTAGAAGCAAATAAGAGAAAATGTTGATGGTCATGGCAGTTTTCTCTCTCTCTCTCTCTCTCTCTCTCTCCTCCCTCCTTCTTTCTTTCTTTCTTTCTTTCTTTCTTTCTTTCTTTCTTTCTTCTTTCTTATAAGTTTCATTTACAATTTGTAGATTTTTTTTGAGACAGGATTTCATTCCACAACTCAAGATGGCCTCAAACTGGAAATGCTCCTGTCTCAGACTCCAGGGGACTGGTCTTATAGACATGCCCCACCATGCCCAGTTCTTTGTCATAATTTTCTTAAATGAAGCACAAAAATCACAAATTTTAAAAAGAAGTTGATAAATTTGACAGCAAGGCGAAAATCATTTGCTCTTCAAAAGGTTCTATCAATAACACAAATAGACAAGCAACAGACTGGGAGGATATATTTGTAACCATTTCTGGCAAAGGACTTGCATCTTGGGTATATAAAGAACACTCATGATTCAACAATATGGGGATTTTAAAGCATCCAGTAAAAATGGACAATGATTTGAACAGGTGCTTCATCAGCAGACTAAGCACATGAGACTATACCAATCTTCAGGCTTCGAATAAGTTAAAAGGACAATGTGGCACTCTCACTTCCTAGAGTGGTCATAGAGAGGTACTTAGGCTCTGGGCTACTGGGGTGTTCACACATCACTGGTGGCACGAGAAACCACACAGCCATTCTAGAAAGCAGTGTCCCCTTCTAGGAGTTTACCTAAGGAAAATTGAAGTGTCCATGCCTGAGTATCCACAGTGGCTTCTTTTTCTTTCTTTTCTTTTCCTTTCTTTTTGTTTTTTTTTTTTGTTTGTTTGTTTGTTTGTTTTTTCAAGACAGGGTTTCTCTGTGTAGCCCTGGCTGTCCTGGATCTCATGCCTGGCCTTGAACTCAGAAATCTGCCTGCCTCTGCCTCCCAAGTGCTGGGATTAAAGGCGTGCGCCAACACCACCCAGCCCATAGTGGCTTTCACTGTGATCATAACATATGGAAACAGCATAGATGCCTATCAAAAGGCAAGTAAGTTATGTTATACTTCTCCAATGGAGTTTTACTTATCAATCAAGTGCCACGAAACAATGACAACCACAACAACGTGAAGCAATTAAAAAATATTGTTTTGCTGAATGAGGAAAGCCTGATATTCTTCCCCACAAACCTAAGCATGTATCACGTGGCTTCATTTTTTTTTTTTAAATAAAATTTCAGACCCGTAGGGTATTTTTTGTGTCATTTGTACTGGAGATCAAACCTAGGAATTTGGCCGTGTTAGGCAAGCACTCTAAGGATGCCGTGTTCCAATTTGCCAGGTAACCCATAGTGATAAGAAGCAGAACAACCTCCTCCGGAAAACACCGAACGCAGAGGACGCCTGTGCAGTGGAAGGGCCTGAGGACGGCGGAGGGCGCTGAGGGTGGGGGACAGGATTAGGAGGCCGCGGAGGCTTCCCTGGAGGATTCGGCAGGCAGCGGTCTCAGGTGGAAGGCCCTGAGGACGGCGGAGGGCGCTGAGGGTGGGGGGCAGGGTTAGGAGGCCGCGGAGTCTTCCTTGGAGGATTCGGCAGGCAGTGGTCTCAGGGGCCATGGTCGAGGCTCGCGGAGGTAAAGCTGAAGACAGCAAGTGGATCCCTGTCACAAAGCTGGGCCGCCTGGTTAAGGACATGAAGATCAAGTCCTTGGAGATCTACCTGTTCTCCCTGTCCATTAAGGAGTCTGAGATCATTGACTTTTCCTGGGTGCATCCCTAAAGGATGACGTTCTGAAAATCATGCCAGTGACATTGGGTCACCTTTCACCTTGTGTGAGAAAGGGTCACCTTTGGTTACCACTGGATGCCAGGCTAGCTAGCCACACACTTCCACACACATTCACGGAGACATCATCCAGCTCTATGTGGGTCCAGGAGATCCCAAGTCAGGTCCTCATGCTTATGTGGTAAGGGCATTCTCTATGGAGTCGTCTCCCAGTCGCCCCCCCCCCCACATACATACACACATGCACACATGTACACATACATACACACATGCACACACACATACACACATATGCATGCACACATGTACACATACATACACACATGCACACATACATACACACATATGCACACACACGAACACACACACATATGCACACATGCATGCACACACACATGCATACACACACTCACACATATTTTAGAATGATTCTGGGCATGGTTTCTTGTTTGTGCAAAAGCCAGAATGTACCAGAATCACAGTTCATTAAATGTTTTAGGCCAGTCTATTCTACATTGGTTACACCTCAGTTGAGCTCCTGGGAAGTCGATGAACATGAAACAGAAGGTGAAGAATATGTTCTGTGACCCTTTCTAAAGCTCCTGAGATTTCACATCAGCTGTCACTTGTGCTGCTAGTAGTCAGATTTTGGTGTCAGAAAAACAGCAACTTATAAAAAGGATTCTTGTTCAGGAAGCTTTGAACAGACAATGCATTCACTTCAAGTGCGCCAAGCACATCCATGTGGTTACCACACTGTGCTCAAAGAGGAGGTTGTTGTAACCATGGATTCAAATTCCTTGTTCCAAATACTAGGAAACAACAGCTTAATGAGCGATTTTTGAAAACCTATTTTCCTCCCAAATGAAATATATACCCTGTAGATGCTTCAGAACACAGAAAATGAACACAGATGGTAAATCAAATTTAGGGAGCAGGGACGTTCTCCACAGCTCCTAGCTGCCAACTTCAAAACACTAGATGGCTCCCCTAATGTATTTTAAATTGAGTTAAAAATAGGACTTTCATCAGAGTTATTGAGAAAGATGACAATCATTTCTCAAGTGACAGTGCGTTCTTACAAGCTCTTGTTTATGAAGAAAGGAAGCTGCAGGGCAGGCCCAGAGAGCTGGTTCAGGGATGGGACCACAGGTTCCTTCTCAGGGCAGGCCCAGATAGATGGTTCAGTGATGGGACCACAGGTTCCTTCTCAGGGCAGGCCCAGAGAGATGGTTCAGGGATGGGACCACAGGTTCCTTCTCAGGGCAGGCTCAGATAGATGGTTCAGGGACGGGACCACAGGTTCCTTCTCATTATGACGACTACGCAGCAGTGGGAACTCATCATGTGTCATCTCAGAGAAGGAACAACAAACATGTAGTTTTTCATTTATCTTGAAAGATTTACTTTATCTTATGTGTGTTTGTGCATGTGTGGTGTGCACACACGTGTATACACACACACACACACACACACACACGTACATACACACACAGCTGCCTGAGCATATGTTGGGGTGTGATATGCATGCAGGAGCTTGTGGAAGCCAGAAGAGGGCATCAGATTCCCTTGCAGTTGGAGTTTCACACAGTTGTGAGCTGCCAACTATGGGCGCTGAGATCTGAATCCAGGGCCTCTGCAAGAATAGCAAGTGCTCTCAGCCACTGAAGCATCTCTTTAGCCCATAAATTAAAAAATAAAAATAAAAGAAGTTTGTTTATTTGTTTATTACTGTATTTGCCCGTGTGGCTATGGAGGCCAAGGGTCACCTTCTACCACGTGGATCCTAGAGGCTAAACTCAGGTTATCAGTCTTGGCAGTGGGCGCCTTTGCCAGCTAGGAGCCCCTGACCCCAGCTAGTGGTTCTTCCTTTCATTTTTCAGATTTTACTTATTTTTATGTGTATGTATGTTTTGCCCGATGTAAATCTATGTACTACATGTCTGGTTCCTATGGAGGGCAGAAGAGAGAGAGCAGTAGAGTCCTTGGAAACTAGAGTTACAGATGGTGGTGAGCCGCCATGAAGGTGCTGGGAATAGAACCTGGGTCCTCTGGAAGAGCAACAAGTATCCATAACTGCTGAGCCATCTTTCCAGCCTACAGCAATTAAAAAAAAAATTATTTGGCCAGGAAGATGGCTCAGTGGAAAAATGCTTTCTGCTCAGTCAAGAGGATGGGATCTTTAGTTTCCAGCATTCACATAAAAGATCAATTGTAGCAGGGCACGCCTGTAATCCCAGTGCGGGCGACATGTGGATATGGGGATCCTTGAAGTGTGCTAGCCAGCCCATCTACACTAATCAATGAGAGACCCTTTTTCAAAATTAATGAGGTGGAAAGTGTCTGTGGGAGATGCTTGGGTTCAACTCTGGCCTCCACATGTGTGTGTGTGTGTGCACACGTACACATGCACACGCACACAAAGCAGGTATTTGATAGACGCTGTTGAACTTGGAGCTTGGCCTTCTGCTCCATCCTTGAGGGTGTCCTGTCAGCAGGACAGAGGTCTTAATTCTCCCAGGGGTCAGACAGGCTCAGGTAGACAGGTAGACTCTGCCTAGCAGAGCAGAGCTCTGGGTTAGAGCTTCCGCACTGATTACGGACGGCTGACCCTGGCAACTTATCGGTTTTTAAGTCATCAGTAAAGTGGACATTTGAGAAATATCAGCACGCCGGTGTCGTAAACGGTCATAATCCACTCTGAGTGGGCGGAGTAGGAAACTCTTTGTATTTGCAGGGTGCCTTATATTTTGTGGAAAATTTTCACATTTATGAGTGACTTGAGAATTTTTGTTAAGAGGAATGTGCTCTTTTCATGCAACATTACCCAGAAGCCTGGTGTCTAGAGAACATAAAAACAGACTTACTCTGGTGGTTGATGAAGGGATAGAGTTTCTACCCAGACCCAAACCTCCTTCACCACTACATGGTCCACTTCCTACCAAGCACAGCTGGAGCCTCCACCAGCGAGGTCTGCACTTTGCTCGGATACCAGGACAAAGTGGACGTTTGCATGATACAGAATCTCAGAGACCAATCCGTCGTGTTTACTCTAGGCACACACAGATTTACTTCGCCATAGCTTTAATCTAACAATATGCTGGGATTGCACAGAGGTGCTGGAGTGGGTATTTAGAATATTTTTTACAGCTGGGTTTTTTTGCTCACCGAGGAGCTGAACTCTGTCTTTAAAACACCTATATTACTGAATAGCCACCTGCCCTGTGTCTTGGAGGAAGACACCAAGAAAGCAATTCAAGTTTGTTGCTTGAGTCATCACGCAAAGCTGGAGAGCAATCATGAGCTTCATTTGAACTCTGGGTGCAGGCAAAGGCATTCCCCTCATCTTAGACAATTGAGCTCCTTGATGTAAATTTTTATAATAAATCTTGACTTAGGACTAAGAATGATATTCTTCTTCTTCTTCTTTTTTTTTTTTTTAAGTTAAAAGGATTTTTAGCTTAGCAGCCCACAGTAGTTTATGATTTTGTTTTGAGACACAATCTTATGTAGCCAAGGCTGGCCTTGAACTTTCCAATCTCATTGGCTTGACTTTTCTTTTTTCTTTTTAATTTATTTATTATATGTAAGTACACTGTAGCTATCTTCAGATATCCCAGAAGAGGGCATCAGATCTCCTTACAGATGGCTATGAGCCACCATGTGGTTGCTGGGATTTGAACTCATCATCTTCAGTAGAGCAGTTGGCGCTCTTAAGCACTGAGCCATCTCTCCAGCCCCTTGGCTTGACTTTTCAAGTGCTGGAATCACATGTGTGGACCATCACATCTGGTTTGATGCAGTTCTGAGAATGGAACCCAAGGTCCATGCATACTAGGCAACTGAGCTACATCCCTACCTTTCCACAGAATTCTTTTTTTTTTTTATATAGTTTAATGTATTTTAATAGCAAACTTACAGGAACAGCACAGAAGACAGAGAACATTAAAAACATGTACTTGCATGTAGGATAACTCAGTTAGAAAAGTATAGTGAATGGATGGAATCTACTGTATGATAAAAATGCTGCAAACACCGTTTAGTTGCTGTCAATAAGAAATTTATTGGAGCTGGAGAGGTGGCTCAGCGGTTAAGAGGGTTAAGAGCACCGACTACTCTTCCAGGTCCTGAGTTCAATTCCTAGCAACCACATGGTGGCTCACAACCATCTGTAATGAGATCTGACACCCTCTTCTGGTGTGTCTGAAGACAGCGACAGTGTACTCATATACATAAAATAAATAAATCTTTTTTTTAAAAAAAGAAATTTATTTATTTTAAAAAAATCCAAATGCTGGTATTGTCCAGAAACTTTTAACAGGTTTATTTATAATTGTTATAAAGTTGAACTGTTGAAATGTGTTCACTGAAACATTTTGCTTGCATTAATGCTGTACATTTTGCATTTATATTAAAAATTCACACACAAATGAACGTGGAGAAAATGCCAATACCTGATTCTGTTCCCTGTGTTTTCACTCACAATCATATACTTAGGTCCCTTTGACCCCATGGAAAAAACATCTAACATTCAGAACTACTGATAACAGGAAGAAGAGGAAAAAAATTTTTTTTTTGAGAATGAAATGTTTCCCCTCATAGTGGACTCTTAAGCACGTTCTCCGCGTATGCGGCGTGCTAGCTGGATATCTTTTGGCTTAAGTGTTACACGTTTGGCATGGATAGCACACAGGTTGGCTTCTTCACAAAGGCCAACCAGATAGGCCTCACTTGGCGCCTGCAAAGCACCAATAGCTGCACTCTGGAAGCGCAGATCTGTTTTGAAGTCCTGAGCAATTTCTTGCACCAGATGCTGAAAGGGGAGCTTACGAATCAGAAGTTCAGTGGACCTGTGATAGCGTCTGATTTCACGGAGTGCCACAGGACCAAGCCTGTAACGCTCTAACGATGAGGTTTCTTCACCCCTCCAGTAGAGGACGCACTCTTGCGAGCGGCTTTTGTAGCCAGTTGTTTCCTGGGTGCTTTACCACCGGTGGATTTGCGGGCAGTCTGCTTTGTATGAGCCGTGGGATGGGCATCTCCTTACTTACCCCCCTTCTGCTTCAGCTAGAGCTCGGTGAGCGAGAGGCAGCGCTGGCGTGAGAGAGCGGAGGCGCTGGCAGTGGTGCAGCGAAGGCTGCGAACACAATTCCACAGAATTTCTTGTAGGGCAAAGACACCATGTCTTTCAGATGGAAGCAACCTTCATCCCGGTTCTGGCTAGTTTTATGTCAACTCGACACAAACTAGGGTCATGTGAAAGGAGAGAACCGCAATTAAGAAAATGTCTCCATAAATCCGGCTGCATTAGTGATCAGTGCTGGAGGGCCCAGCCCATCATAGGTGATACCATCCCTGGGCTGGTGGTCCTGGGAAGAAAGCAGGCTGAGCAAGCTACGAGAAGTAAGGCAGTAAGCAGCACTCCTCCATGGGCTCTGTATCAGCTCCTACCTCCAGGATTCTGCCCGGTGCGAGTTCCTGTCCTGGTTTCTTTCATACCAGGTACTATCCATGGGGATCTGTGGGGCTCCGGCCAAAGAGTTGCAGCTCAACGTGGGGGAGCGGGAGCAAGGTGGGCAGCTGGACCTCTTCCGGGGCTGCCACTGCTTGGAGTCAGTGGCCAGAGGTGGGAGGCATCGGGCAGCTAAGAGCCAAGGTCAGGACCACCGAGCAAGAATTGGCTGCAGCAGGCTCAAGCAACTTCCGGCAATGAAAGCTTCAGGAGAGAAAACCCTTCCCTGGAGTGTCACAGCTCGAGAAGACAGGCACTCTCAGCTGATCTTTGGTGAACTAGCTCATGCACTTTATTCCTTGAGGACAGGACCGTATAAACATTTGGGTGTGGGTTGGGATCTAGCGCTCGGTGTTCTATTGTCTTGGCCTAGATGTTAGGGATGTCTCATCTGCATGTGGAAGGACTTCAGGTGTTGTTTCTACGTGACTGACTGATTGTCACAGTCCTCTCAATGGGGTGTGGTCGGGCATGAGTTCCAAGGACAGGCACCTGTTTGGGGATAGATTTAAATGTCTACCATTCTCAAATATGAGAACTGCTGGGGTTCCTCAGTTGTTTGACCTTATCAGGTTTTCTGTCTGGTGGTTTGGTGCAGTGCCCCACAATGGAGTACGGTTGTGGAGGTATAAGCTAAATAAACCCTTTCCTCCTCACATGGCTTTGGTCATGGCGGTTCATCTTAGCAGTAGCGACTGTAACTAGGACAGTCCACTTAAGCCATGCAGCATGCTTCTCCTGAACAGATCGTCTTAGTTCCTGCAGTGTTTTTTTGTTTTGTTTTGTTTTTTTTTTTTGTTTTTTTGTTTTTTTTGAGACAGGGTTTCTCTGTATAGCCCTAGCTGTCCTGGAACTCACTCTGTAGACCAGGCTGGCCTCGAACTCACAAATCAGCCTGCCTCTGCCTCCCAAGTGCCAGGATTAAAGGCGTACGCCACCACCGCCCAGCCCTGCTTCAGTTTTAGGCTGCCGAGAGCCGTATGAGTTCTGTGAAGCTCTGATCATCAAAGCCTGTGGGTTGCTACGTTTGTCTCCTACATCATTTGCAGCCGATTCAGGCGTGGTATGTGAGGCTCTGACTGGGCACAGGGCCAGCTGTGGGAGGGGCGGTACAAACCCTTGTTTTGAAGGCTCTGACTCTCTGGGAAGGGATGCTCCAGTCATATGGGCCTCCACCTCCTCCCTCCTGTCGATGAAGTTTAGTCAGCAGTCTGAGGAAGAACAGACGAAGCAGAAAGCTTATGGGTTGTCAGCCCTAGCTGGCGATTTGGAGCAAGAAGGTTGGCTTGGGGCTTTTGGGTCATACGCCATTTTGGAGTTAGGTAGTTATTTTATTTTATTTTATTTTATTTTATTATATGAGTGTTTGGCCTGCATGCATATCTGGGAACCATGAACATGTCCTGGACCGTCAGAGGCCAGAAGAATGTATTGGATCCCCTGGAACTGGGGTTACAGGTAGTTGTGATTTGTCACGTGGGTGCTTGGAATCAAACCTGGATACTTTGGAAGAACACCAAGTGCTGTTAATCACTAAGCCATCTCCCCAGCCCCAGTTGGTGGTATTAAATGTTATTTTTATGTGAATGTTGTGGGGTATCCACTAGGGAAGACTTTTTGGATAGGGGTTTAAGTCAATAAAAAGTCTTCCAGGGGAACCCACAGCGTTTCCCAGGGTGAGCTTTTAAACATAACAACAACAACAACAACAACAACAACAACAACAATGTTCTGGGTTGAGATTCTTGAGTTGACAAGAGCAGTTAGCCAGAAGCAGAACTACAGAAGCCAAAAAGCAAGGTTAGTGCACTGAGCGACTTTCCCAGAGTTATAGACTTTGATGGATTAGGTTCTTGTTTTTGTTTTGGCTGATGGTACTATCTATGTGCTGGGTTCTAATGGAGCCAGTTGTGCTAAGGCCTGGGGGCCTATTGCAGTATGGGTGTTTGCCTACAGGTATGTGTGTGCACCATGTGCATACAGGGTGCCAGAAGAGGCACTGCGTCCCTTGGAACTGGAGTTAGGGTGGGTTGGGAGCTGCCCTGTGGATGCTGGGAAAGGTACAAAAAATTGCAAAAGCAGCAATGCCCTTAATCACTGAGCCTCTTCTCAGGGATGCTATGTTAGAATAAAAAGCTGAGAAAATCAGAGATATGGGAAGAAAAACGAGCCCTTTCCCCTAGGATCTAGCTTGAGTTTCTCACTGACAGAGTCGAGAACTTCAACATAATTGACAAAAAATGAAGATTGTCTCATGGGTCAGCTTGACACGCTTGGGAAGGGGCCTTAATGGAGGGATTGCTTCTGTTGGTTTGGCTCCTGACCATGTCTACGAGCGTTTTCTTGACTGCCAATTGATGTGGGAGGGCCCAACCAACTGTGAAAAGTGCCATGGCTGGGCAGGTGGGCCTGGGCTGTGTGCAGCGCCATCGCTGGGCAGGTGGGCCTGGGGCATATAAGAAAGGCCGCTGAGAAAGCCAGAATGAGCGGCCATTAGGCACCATTTCTCTGTGTTTTCTACTCTTCTTCCTGGCTTAAGTTCCTGTCCTGGCTCTCTGGATGAAAGGTG
Organism: Montemys delectorum; assembly: GCA_019843815.1. NCBI lineage: Eukaryota > Metazoa > Chordata > Mammalia > Rodentia > Muridae > Montemys > Montemys delectorum. Next base: position 24,801 of record JADRCD010197793.1, read on the forward strand.
ATGACCTGTGAGAGAAACTTAACCCTCTCTTCCTCTTCCTCATGGTGCTATTGGTCATGGCGTCCAGGGTGCCATTGGCCATGGCGTCCAGTCGGTCATGGTTGTAGAGAGCCACGCCCGAGCTGGCTCAATCGCCATTACGACATGGCGACATGGCGCCGGCATCCGGTGTCCTCTCCCTGTAAACAAGTAGTCTGCGCATGTGCTAAGGGCCAGAGCGCGCCAAGTCACAGCCCATCCCCGGGCGTCACATGAGGTAATGAGCAAACAGCCAATCAGAAATGAACACGCCGCTCCAGGGTGTGTGTGTGTGTGTGTGTATATATATATATGCAGTACCTTTTCGGGGCTTGGGGTCTTCCTCTTAAAGATGCAATAAACACTTGCTGCAGAAGGATCCTGGTGTCCGCGTGCGTTCTTGCTGGCGAGACGATTGCGCGGATCACACATGGTGTCCATGGTGTCATCGATCATGGTGCCATTGGTCATGGTGTGTATCACGGCACAGGAAAGCGAACTTGAACTCTTACAGAGAGGCTATTCCCTTCTTAAGACAAGGTTGTTACCGACACAACAAGTGATGCTTGCTCAGGGAAGGGACATTTGTGACCTTCTGGGTTAGTCCACTCTGAACCCCACATTTGCCATCTGGACTGTGTACCCAGTTAAACCAACCCAGTTTCGTTGACCAAAGGAGATTCTTTAGGGGACCACTTCCTGTGTAGATGCCTCAGTGTTGCCGGTGCCCTGGACTGCTCATCGCTGACCCTACCTTGGGGGTTGGAGGTGAGGTCGCACAAAGTCAACAACACAGACTCCAGAAGCAGGTGAGAAACGCCGCCCACAGCAAGCCCCCTTAACACTGCTGCAAACTCCTTTAATCCCCTCCACGTGCGTCCCCATTGGTCCCAAGAAAGCATCTCTTCTAAACAGCAGTCCCTGATTGGCTGGCATTGTCTGCCACAGCAATCACTGGTCTCTCAGGCAGTCTTCAATCAGGTCCTCCTGCAGGCGATGCTTTTGCGACTTCATGACCCTCCAGTGTTTACATAGAGGCGGCCCCTCCTTTCCTGCTACGTCCCAGTTTGTTTATCCCTTACCGGCTGAGTCCCACCTTCCCCCTTTTCAGACAGAGTCTCATTATGTAGCTCAGGTGTCCTGAAACTCACTGTGTAGACCAGGCTGGCCTGGAACTCACGGAGACTTTGCCTCTGTCTCCCAAGCATTGGGTTAAAAGTCATGTATCATTATGCCTGGCATCTTCACTGTTTCCCAGCACCATCATCAGCGAACCAACAGCGAGTGTGTGCGAGCTTTTGTGCGGATACTTATTTTTGGTCCCGTTGAGTAAATACTAAGGAGGATGGTCGCTGGAGGATGCGGTGAGATCAGTCTACTGGCTCTGTGAGGAACTGCAGGACTGTCTTCCAAAGAGCCTGTTGTGTTTTCATTTCCAACAGACTGTTGTCGTTTCCACGGCTATTGCTCACCGCACCCTCTGACTGGCCCTGTTTCGGTTTGCGTGGTTTGATGAGGAAAAGCTGGGCTGTGCCACTGACAGTTGGTACAGTCCTATTTTTATGTTCTTTCACTATGACCTTCAAGCAACTGGTCTTCTGGAGAGAGTGAAACTGGACTAAGGCAAAAACCGCCCGGCTCTCGGCTCTGGCTGCCAGAACTCGTTTTCTACACCGACTGAAACAGATTAAGAAAATTACATTTTCTAATATTATCCTCTAAAAGAAAAATACATGCTACGTAAGTGTTAATATTCTCCTTATCCTGTGGTGTGGGCATTTCAATCTGGCCCACATTCAGATCTTTCCCTCCACAAAGATATGTATTTTGTTTGTTTGTTTGTTTGCTTCATTCAAGAGAAGGTCTGTGAAGGTCTATGATTTTGATTGTCAATTTGATTGAATTCAGAAACGCCTAATGGGAAAACAAACACACCCACCTAGGACATTAGTGAGGTACACCTGGTGAGGCTATGATCAGAGAGCTTTTACTGAAGACGAAGACCCGCCCAGTACTTGGGCAGAACCACCCCTAGATCCCTTGGGTCTAGGTCTCAGAAGGGCGGTGGTGGTGGTGAACACCTTTAATCCCAGCACCTGGGAGGCAGAGGCAGGCAGATTTCTGAGTTCGAGGCCAGCCTGGTCTACAGAGTGAGTTCCGGGACAGCCAGGGCTACACAGAGAAACCCTGTCTTGAAAAAACCAAAAAACCAAAAAACCAAAAACCAAATATATATATATATATATATATATATATATATATATATATGGAAAAAAGAGAAAGTAATCATTTTGCTGGTAGCTGCTCTTTAGACAGGCTGTATCCTGGCTTCTTGACATCTTACTCAATGATCTGAAGAAGCTCACACAAAAGGCAAAGTGGTGTGGGCTTTATTCAGAAGGCTCAGCAGGCTCTGGGGAGATTGCTCAAGAGCCAGGTTACTTCCTGTGTGTGCCTTTGGTGGGAGGAGGATCTGCTAGTGTGAGTGAGACCGCCAAACTGGAAAACTCCTAGGGAAGAAAGGAAGGTTTGGGGACATTCAAACGGTCCAGGCTATTTGTAGGGGTGGGGGTGGGGGGCAGGCAGAGAAAATTACAAAGGGTGTGGGTGCGGAGAGTCTTGCCAGTTTTAAGGAGACAGATTGCTCTAGGAGAAAGGCTGTGAGCCACAGCAGCCTGGGAGTTAGAGTATCTGGGATTGTAATTTCCAACATCCTTAGGAGCATTTCCATTTTGGGGCCTGTTTTGGACCTAACATTCCAGATTTTGTTAATATTAGGCGTGATGATTGTCATGTGGCTGCTTTCACCTAAGTGGGGATATCATGGGAGTCGCCTTAGGAAAGCTGAACTGGGAGTCAAAGGTGGGAGTCAGGCCTGATGGTAGGAGAGTTGGGGAAACTTCACAGGAAGCATCCAGTTTACTGACCATTGGGGAATTCCACCAGTTGTCTCCCAAGAGAATCTGGAGAGACTGGGAACCACCATTGTTACAAGAAATACAGATATCCATGGGCCAAAGAGATGGATGAGCCCAAGGAAGACACAAAGGAGAGCCATGCCTAGGTCCCCTGGAAGCTTCAGTTTGTGAGGCAGCTCACCTAAGCCTTTAATCTTCTTTTCTGCTTGGCTGCACTGGTTTACACACTAGCAGCAATTTTCATTGATGAAGAGGTGAGTGGCTCCCTTTTCAGCTGTCAGCAAGTTCAGGGCCGGCTGGTTTTGTAGGACCACCGAGGCTAAGGAGGGAAACTGGTTTTGGAGTTGTAGGGCCGAGGTTGATTTCTGGATGGTATCTGCCAGCTGAATGGCAATCTACTAAGATAGATATAGACGTGGGCAGAAGGCAAAGTTAAGGTGCTCAGGGGGATCTTCACCTTCGGTGTATATTTGAAACTTCCAGACCCATTGTGTGGTCCTGGCAGAAAGAACACCAATAGAAGAGAGGAAAGAGCCCAAGCTCAGGGATAGGAGGAGACTTTAAGCTTTAGCATCCCATTGGGTGGCAGGAGTACTTCTCAGGCGAGGGGTCTAGAGCTCGTTTTGGGCTGGGGCAAGTGGGTCCCAGTTTCAACACCTTGAAACTTACATGAAATTCAAAGACGTTGACAAAAAGAGGTAACAGTCCAATCTCTAGCCACCCAGGCGGGAGTGTGAGGCCAGAAAGGCAGGGTGTGTGCCTCCCTTCTTCCAGAACCACCTTTTGGGTCCCCACCTCTTTCTTCACCTCAGTTTCCTTCCTGTCCCGTTACAGATGAATGTTCACGCTCATGTTGATAACCTACAGGTTTCATTTTTGCTACGACTCAGAACACGAGTCTGTTGGAGCAGCTTGCAGACACTTACTAAACTGCTTTGTCTACAACAGAGATTTCAATTCAGATTAAAGCAAGCCGAGGTTCTGACAATACCACTCAAAGCTTCCTTTCAATTATGTGCTTCAGGTTTGATTTGACATCGTATACAGAAGATGTAGGTTGCTCTCTCCCTCCAAGCTGGTCTCTGTAAATGAATTATATTTGTATTTAGCATGAGCACATTAAAGAATTTAATTATTTATAAAGAGACTGACCATATACTTGTATGTCTTAACTATCTTTAATAATTTACAGCAATTTGACAGTAACTTTTATAAGATTAGGATTTCTATAATTTTATTTCTATTGACTTAGAGCCTTAAAAATGTGTAGTTTTTGAATTGGAGAGACCCTTTAGTATCAAAATAAGATTGAAAAGATAAATACAGTTCAGGGAGAGGCCAGGAACCTCATTTTCCTGATTGTTTTATAGTGTAGTTTTACAAAATACCATAGCTTTTTATATTACTCAATTTCTCTAAATAACTAAAGTTCAGTGAAGTTAGCAAAGACATCATAGCAGTTAGACACCTGTCTTCAGATTCTGTTAGCCTGAATGGAGCATCTTAACCTTAAGAATTTATAAGCTTCAATCAGCACACAGATGCTGTTCCTAAGTCCTACAAATCTTGTTCATGATTTTATTCTCATTTTTTTTTATTCACTCTTAGTGTTAATCCCACTAAACGAGAGTAAAGTACATTACCCATTTTTTTTTTAAATCAAATTAAGCAGGATTTATTTTCTGTCAGACAGGGGCTATCTGCCTAAAGTGGAGTTTGAGAAAATAGCATTGGACAAAGGAGAAGATGGGTCTACATGAGCCCCCAAATTGTAAGACTGGGGGTTACATAGGAACTTGGCAGAATACCTCAAAATTATTTGCCAGAACATCTTATCAGAGTGGAGGTCAGGGTATAGGGTTTGAAACATAACAAATTCCAGAAAATAGGTCAAGACATGGTCAAACCCAAGTTTTACAGAAAACAGGAATGAAGTTATTTTGACCTTGTAATAAGATGACATTTAAGATGGAATCAGGTTGGTGCATCCACATTCTTAAGAGGTAATGATTATTTTTATCTCTAGTGTGGGGCTGGCAGTGCTCTGGTGGGGCACCTTAGTATTTTTTATTTGGAGAGAGTAACATTTGTATCATGGCTAGGTTCTCTCTAATTACATCTGATTGGTTAGCATAGAAAGAATACATTTTTTTCCCTTAAAGCTATCCATTTGTTCTGCATAGAGCAGATTGAGTGCCTGATCACATTGTATACTATTTCAGCTAACGAATTTACTTGTTGATAGATCTTGGTCTGTTTGGTTTTTCACAGGTAGCTTTCTGATAATGGAGAAGCCAGGTATGCCGATAGGTTTTATGTGCAGTCATTTTTGTCCCCTTTGCAGGGGGTTTCCTTTGGATCTAACATTCCAGCCTTTGTAGAGGATAAGGGAGATGTAATCTCTTTTGCAAGTGCTTCTTGGCTGAAATTAGGATGTCACTGTCAGGTTCAGGAAGGCTGGAATGCTTGTCAAAAGCCAGGAGGGGATTCAGGCAATGGGACATTCATCAGAAGCACATGTCTCACTGACCCAGCTGAAGAGACAGAGAGCAATCACATTAGCAGGGTGTGGGGTAAAGCAGCTGGTGGAAAAGTCTTGCCAGTTTCAAAGAGTTACTGTAGGTTACTACATGAGGGAGCCTGTAAGCTGTAACAGCCTGGGGGTTGGAGTAGTGGGGCCAGAGAGTGGATAATAGGCCAGCACAGCCTTGGAACTGGTATGGGTATTTTATCTGTTGTGGGCTGGTGTGGTGGTTTGAAGATGCTTGGCCCACAGGGAGTGGTGTTGGAAGAATTATGTCACTGTGGGAGTGGGTTATGAATCTCCACCCAGTGAGGAAGAGCCAGTCTTCTCCTCTTTGCCTTTGGAACAAGATGTAGAACTCTCAGCTCCTTCTGTACCATGCCTGTCTGGATGCTGACATGCTCCCACCTTGAGGATAATGGACCAAACCTGAAACTGTAAACCAGTCCCAATTAGATGTTGTCCTTATAAGAGTTGCCTTGGTCATGGTGTCTCTTCACAGCAATGGAAACTGTAATTAAGACAGCTGGCTTGAGTTAATAGGAAACTAGATGGCCCATTGCTGGAGAGAGCTGATTGTAATGGTGAATAAGAGAAGCAATGGCTTTTCCTGACAAACAGAAACCCTGTTCACCAGGTTCACTGAGGAATGCTGTTTCTTCAGATGACTTTTATTTCTGCACCAGCAATTCTTCTGTTTACCAGACTGAGTTTATGACACTGTCAGCAGCACTGCCTTTGGGTCTTGCTTGAGACCTAACAGAGAGGAGGAGGATTTATTGTCTTTTTGTTGTGATAAACTCTTGGTGGGCAGATGGGAATTTTAGCCATGGGCCATATGTCCCATAATTCATTAATTTGTGAGTGTGTTTACTGCAATATGCATATATAGAACTGTTAGAATTCAGATAGAAGTAGACCAGTGTCTAGTTGTAGTATGTGCTTCATGTCTTCAGTGTTTGAGGTTTCATGGAGACAGGTTGACCAGATGGCTCTATGATAGGCATACTGAACACAGAAGAACCTCATTGCTGCTGGGGGCGAGTCTGTTTTTTGCTTCCTTATGGTTTCCTTGCAAGCAACCTGCCTTTGTGCCTTGCTCTCAGCTGTGAAAAAGTTTTCCCTGCAGCTCATTTTCTGCAGTTTCTTGACAATATTCCTAGTATTGGGATTCCTTAGGTTCCTGAGATTGCCTATCTCAAGTTGGTTCTAGAAACTTCTCAGGCTTTATTTCTTTGACTGTTTCTTTTTTCCTGGTCCCCTAGCTGAGGTACAGCATCCAAGCATCCAAGCTTTCCTGTCTTGGAAAATAACCGAAGGGAAACTGACATATGCTCCAGGGGCACGCTCAGGTTTGTGGCTTTCACTTATCTTTAGCTCTGCAATTCCTTTGATGATGTGGTTAAAATACTTAGACATATTTTACCCATCATTTTCATCTGTTTCTGCACAAGAATGTGAATGTCATTACCAGAAAATGGAAATTTAAAACCATTTAAACAGGGCTGGAGAGATGGCTCAGAGGTTAAAAGCATTGGTTGCTCATCCAAGGGTCTTGAGTTCAATTCCCAGTAGCCACATGGTGGCTCATAACCATCCATAATGAGATCTGGTGCCCTTTTCTGGTATGCAGAACACTGTATATATAAATAAATCTTAAAAAAAAAACATTTGAACCCTATTCTGTTTCAGTTTAATTCTGAAATACAGGATGAGGATGTATGGACCCAGATTTCCCTTAAATCTATAGTCATTTTCCCTACCACTATATTCTGATAGGTATAACTATTTCTCATCCATTCACTAAGGGTTTCATCTACCATCGTTTTTATATAACAAAATCCAGTTATCAATTTGAAGATTTCTGAGCTTTTAAATCTATTTAATTAAATTATACCCAAACCATCTTGTTTTAATTACTGTATGTAGCTTTGTGCTGTGCTGATGTATTTTCAGAAGTGTGGCTGGCTCTAGCCTTGTTAGTCTTTCTATAAGTGAGGGTTGTAAACAGCTGCTAGTTCTTTGACATTCATTCAGGTTATGTGTCTTAGATTGGACTTACTTTGCTGAATGCTGAGATTATAAAGAAGTACAATATAAAATACCAGTCATGATGAGTTTTATATATTTTTTTAACTTTTATTGCATTATGATGAGAAAAGTTACATGATTTCAATTTATCTGAATTTGTTAGCATTTAAAAACATATTTTAAGTAAATAGAATTAAATCACATTCTTGTTTCCCTTTTGTACCCCTATTCCTCCCAGAGACCCCCTTCAATACCTACAATATCTTTTTTTGTCATATTCCTTAAAATTTATAAAATATTATAACAATAAAAGTTAGTATTATAGCCAGGCGGTGGTGGCGTACACCTATAATCCTAGCACTTGGGAGGCAGAGGCAGGCGGATTTCTGAGTTCGAGGCCAGCCTGGTCTACAGAGTGAGTTCCAGGACAGCCAGGGCTACACAGAGAAACCCTGTCTCAGAAAAACGAAAACAAAAACAAAAATTAGTATTATAAAAGTTGTTTGATATAAAACAACAATCAATTTAACAGTTTTATGTAGATGCTCATCTATAGCAATACTGAAAATACGTACGTTTTTCTCAATATAAATTGTAAATAACTCCAAACATATTAACTATATATTTCAAAATAATATATCACTACTAGTATGAACATAAATATATAAAGTCTTTTTGTTTGTTTGTTTGTTTGTTTTGTATTTAGTAGAGTATAAAATCTTGGTTCTTACTGCGGTACAAGTAAGTCCAAAATAAGAACAATTTTTAGACATTGGATTTCATTGTAATAAGGTTGTACTTCAATGACCCTCACATCATCAAAGGATTTTACCTCCATTGTAGCTAAGCTGAGAATTGACAGTTCTGCTGCGCCAAGGAATGAGTTGTAGGCACGATTTTTGGATACAGACTTCCTGCTATGGTCAAAAAGCTATTTGACTTGAGTGAATGACTTTATTCTCAGTACACAGAGAACAAGTTACATTCATTTAAGAAATGGTGTAGGTATTAAGATGGTCTATCCATAAAGTCTTCACCAACTGTTTCAGTGAACAATGGTTCTGCTTGGAGGGTGGCACAGACATTAGGTGTGGGTAAGAATCTGGTTCATTGGCTGTGATAATTTGAAAAGCATTCATCTCAGAGAAAGAGTAACTTATAAAGTCCTCTTCTTCAAACTTGATACAAGAGTTACAAACTTCAAGCAAAGCATTCAGTCTCATTCTTTGTTGTTCTCTTTCCTACAAGCCACCTCCCAAGTTAATTGTCTGTGTCTCCCTTGGGTATATAAATACTTTTGAAATATATAAGCTGTTCTGAAAACCATAGTATAGTGTAAAAACATGAAATAAACAATACTACTAATAGAGAGGCTGAGATAGGAGAAGCAAGATTTCAAGACCCTTATGTTGTACACAGCAAGACACTGTCACGAACAAATAAGCTGAAAGTGTATATAGATTGTACAACATTGGACCTATTTCTCCAATTACCAAATTAGAGAGACCATTGGATGACAATCAACGAATTTCTAATTCCTCATATTATTGGATTTCAATCAATTAGGATATGTTGGCAATATTAATTTTCATATTAAGATATTAAGAAAAGGTAATTGTCACTTCCTGTTGTTTTTGTTGTAAGAGGTGGAATTAGATTTGTGTGGATTTTTTGAAAGATTGCTTTCTTGCTTCTTCTAGGGTGTAGTTTTGCACCTTATGTTGATGTTTTCCATCCATTATCCTTTGTAGGGCTGGATTTGTGGAAAGATATTATATAAATTTTGTTTTGTCATGGAATATCTTGTTTTCTCCATCTATGGTAATTGAGAGTTTTGCTGGGTATAGTAGCCTGGGCTGGCATTTGTGTTCTCTTAGGGTCTGTATGAGATCTGCCTAGGATCTTCTAGCTTTCATAGTCTCTGGTGAGAAGTCCGGTGTAATTCTGGTAGGCCTGCCTTTATATGTTACTTGCCTTTTTTCCCTTACTGCTTTTACAATTCTTTCCTTGTTTAGTGCATTTGATGTTTTGATTATTATGTGATAGGAGGAATTTCTTTTCTGGTCCATAGAGTTCTGTAGGCTTCTTGTATGTTGATGGGTATCTCTTTCTTTAGGTTAGAGAAGTTTTCTTCTATAATTTTATTGAAGATATTTACTGGCCCATTACATTGGGAGTTTTCACTCTCTTCTATACCTATTATCCTTAGGTTGGGTTTTCTCATTGTGTCCTGGATTTCCTGGATGTTTTGGGTTAGGATATTTTTGCTTTTTGCATTTTCTTTGACTGTTGTGTCAATGTTTTCTATTGTGTCTTCTGCCCCTGAGATTCTCTCTTCTATCTCTTGTATTCTGTTGGTGATGCTTGCATCTATGACTCCTGATTTCTTTCCTAGGTTTTGTATCTCCAGGGTTGTCTCTCTTTCTGATTTCTTTATTGTTTCTATTTCCATTTTAAGATCCTGGATGGTTTTGCTCATTTCCTTTACCTGTTTGATTGTGTTTTCCTGTAGTTCTTTAAGGAATTTTTGTGTTTCCTCTTGAAGGGTTTCTAGCTGTTTATCTGTGTTCTCCTGTATTTCTTTGAGGGTGCTATTTATGTCTTTCTTAAAGTCCAGTTTCATTATCATGAGAAGTGATTTCAAATCTAAATCTTGCTTTTTCAGTGTGATGGTGTGTCCAGGACTTGCTATGGTGGGAGAACTGGGTTCTGATGATGCCAAGAAACCTTGGTTTGTGTTGTTTATTTTCTTACACTTCCCCCTACCCCTGCCATCTGGTTATCTCTAGAGCTACCTGCCCTTGCTAACTCTGACTGGAGTCAGTCCTTCCTGTGATCCTGGTTGTGTCAGAACTCCTCAGAGTCAAGCTGTCTCTGGGATCCTGTGATTCTGGGATCTTGTGATCCTGGGCTTGTTAGAGCACCTGGGAGTGCAGCAGCTTCCTCTGGGTGTTGTGGGACTGGCTGCAGAGTCTGGGCCCAAGTCTGCTCAGGACACCAGCCCAGAGAGACCAAGGAACCTGAGCCACTCTGCTGGTAGAGTTCCTGTGTGCCTGGTCCCGCTGGACCCAGTTACTCCCTGTGTTGGGACAGATGTTGTGTCCTCTGTAGAGAGCCATGCCTGAGCTGGCTCAATCGCCATTACAACATGGCACCGGCATCCGGTGTCTTCTCTCTGTAAACAAGTAGTCTGCGCATGTGCTAAGGGCCAGAGTGCTCCAAGTCACAGCCTATCCCAGGGTGTCACATGAGGTAATGAGCAAACAGCCAATCAGAAATGAACACACCGCTCAAGGGTATATATAAGCAGTGCCTTTTTGGGGCTTGGGGTCTTCCTCTTAAAGATACAATAAACGCTTGCTGCAGAAGGATCCTGGTGTCCGAGTGCGTTCTTGCTGGCGAGACGATTGCGTGGATTACAGTTGGTGCCGAAACCTAGGAATTCACCATCGTCGGCACTTAGGAGACCCTCCGTTCACAGGGAGGATTCAGAACTGCAGGACGAAGGTAAGCTCTTAGAGGCATGTTTGGTCTTGATCTCTTTCATCTTTCTCCTTGTTTAGCAGGTGCATTAGAAGCTTCCATTATTGTTTTGTTAGCGCTCCCTCTTTTTCTTTTGGTTTCCTTTTGCTTACAAAACAACATATCAGAAACAGAGCGGGATAAGAGACTAGGAGCTTAAAAAAGGAAAGGCATGCCTAAGAAAAGAGACCCTTCCAAAGACGCTCAGTCCGCGGAAGCGATAGATAAGGGAAAGAATGCCCTTGGAGAGAAGCATACGAAAGGAAAGATCTCAGAAAAGAGATCTCTTTATCCGGTAAAGGAACTGGAGGTCTTGGGGCTTGATAGCTCTGAGTCAGAGGAACTAAGTCCCTCTGAGGAAGAGGACCTAGATGAAGAAGCAGCCCGCTATGAGGAGGAAAGGTACCATCCAGATGGGCTGCAAAATCGAGAGCAAAAGAAGGCAGGGAATAGGAACCTCGCGGCTTCCCGGCCTGCGGCGAACTCCCAGGCAGCAGTTCTGGCAGTAGTCCCCAGTGCTCCTTCGCCCTATGCGGACAGGTACTGTTCGGATTCCTTCCTTTCAAAGGAAGATAAAAGAAAGATGTTACAAGCCTTTCTGGTGTTTGAGGTTGCAGAGGGAGGTTGCGTCCACGCACCGGTAGAATATACCCCTATTAAATAACTTGCTGAATCAGTTCAGAAGTATGGGTTTGATGCCAATTTCACAGTCATGCAGCTCGAGAGACTTCCCACTATGGCAATGACTCCGAATGATTGGCAAAATACAGTAAAAGCTGCCCTCCCTAACATGGGACAATATATGGAGTGGAAAGCCTTGTGGCATGATGCTTCTCAGACACAGGCAAAAGCCAACGCCAATGCGGAAGGCAATCAAAGACAGTGGACATTTGAATTGTTAACAGGGCAAGGTCAGTTTGTTAACGATCAGACAAACTACGATTGAGGAGCATACGGCCAGATCTCCGTTGCTGCTATTAAAGCATGGAAAGCCCTCTCAAAGAAGGGGGAGGCTGGGGGAAATTTAACGAAAATATTACAAGGCCCCCAAGAGCCATTCTCAGACTTTGTGGCTAGAATGACAGAAGCAGCAGGCAGAATTTTTGGAGACCCAGAGCGAGTTAAACCATTGATGGAACAACTGGTGTATGAACAGTTTTGTTTCCAAATGGAGGTGCCCCACCTGACAGGCCTTCCATACAATCCTCAAGGACAAGGCATCATAGAACGGGCTCATCGCACGCTAAAATCTTATCTAATAAAACAAAAAGGGGGAGTTGAGGAGGCTCTACCCTTAGTGCCACGAGTAATTGTTTCTATAGCACTCTTTACTCTTAATTTTTTAAATCTGGATAGTCAGGGCCATTCGGCTACTGACCGTCATTGCTTAGAGCCTGATAGGCCAAAAGAAATGGTCAAGTGGAAAGATGTCTTGACTGGCCAATGGAAGGGTCTGGATCCTATCTTGATAAGATCCAGGGGAGCTGTTTGTGTTTTCCCACATGAAGAAAACAACCCGTCTGGCTGCTGGAGCGATTGACACGAAAAATCCTCATCACAGAAGATGGCTCCCCAGAGGATATCCCGGCAGATAATTCCTGTTCTCATCTTGGCTCTTCAGAATATTAGATCTGTCCCTGGCTCAAGGATTTACTAAATTTACCTCCTGGATTTCTTCAGCCTTTTCTTTCCTTAAGGAATGGGTGGGAATTGGCCTGTTTGGCGTTGCCTTGTGCACTGGCTTAGTGTTTCTTTTCTGGATGGTTTGCAAACTCAGAGTCCAACAAAAACGTGACAAGGTAGTAATTGCCCAAGCATTTGCTGCACTAGAGGAAGGAGCCTCTCCTGATATTTGGCTCAGCATGCTAAAAACAAAATAAATACTTAAAAGCTAATGGTCAGCGAGACTTAGCTCTTGCACCCCGTGGGGTCTTATCCCATTGCACAGGGGAGAGTGAGTCAAACTGCCATATGTCCTCGAGGCCCGCTGCCTTTGGCCCCTATGATGGGATTAGGCTGATGCCATAAACCAGGAGCATACCAATGAGTAGTGATCCAAAGGATCCCATTGATTTCTTGGTGCTGGTAATGGACAGCACATCAGCTGGCCTAAGACACGGGGCATCGGCCAGAGCCTATCATTTATAAAAACAAAAAGGGGGAGATGTAGAGAGCCACGCCTGAGCTGGCTCAATCACCATTACAACATGGTGCCGGCATCCGGTGTCTTCTCCCTGTAAACAAGTAGTCTGCGCATGTGCTAAAGGCCAGAGCACTCCAAGTCACAGCCCATCCCAGGGCGTCACATGAAGTAATGAGCAAACAGCCAATCAGAAATGAACACGCCGCTCCAGGGTATATATAAGCAGTGCCTTTTTGGGGCTTGGGGTCTTCCTCTTAAAGATGCAATAAACGCTTGCTGCAGAAGGATCCTGGTGTCCGCGTGCGTTCTTGCTGGCGAGACGATTGCGCGGATCACAGTCCTCCTCACCTCTGATACTGAGAGTGTCAGAGCACTTGAAAGTGGAGCTTCCTCTGGGTGTTGTGGGACTGGCTACAGAGCTTGTGCCCAAGTTCCGCTCAGGACACCAGCCCAGAGAGACCGGAAGGTGAGTTTTATATTCTAAGCAGAGAAGGGAGATTGTCCAGAAAATAACTACATGATTTCAATGACATGGGCAAACAGTAGAAGAGAAGTTGGGTTATAAGGCAATGACTACTGAAGTCCTGACAAAGCCCACAATGTGTGCAATTCCATCCTGCTTAAGTGTGTGTATCATACCGCATGGGGATAGCCTAGTGCTTCATCTGTCTCCTGAGGGGTCCTTCTGCTGTAGTAAAAGAAGACCCTGTGCAGCCCAGCGGCCCTGCATTGGCTTCAGTTGGGTGGGGGTGGATGGATGGGAAGGTGGGGAGGGGGGGGGGGTGGATAAGTGGGTGATGGGTTGACCCTCTGTTTTTGAAGCTTCATTCCAGCCTGGATTCATTAGCTTTCCTTGGTTACTGTTAGTCCAGTGGGCAGGAATGCTGACTTCTGATGCCACTCACCTGAGAGATATGCCAAAATTGTTTTTTTTTCAGAATTATCACGGTTGGCTGCCGTTAGGCACAGTGTGATGCAGGCAAGATAGAAGGAAGGAACGTACAGATGTGCAGAGATGCGATCCATGGTCTGAGCAGGGACGAGAAGTCATTTTCAAAGAGTTTGGAAATAGTAATGCAGAATGTAGGACAAGAGGGTTTTGGACCAAACTCACCCTGGAAGACGTTCAAAGACCAGGAGACAACACCAGTAATTCAAATAGACACAGTAGCCTAAAGGACTAGCAACTAGTAAGAAAGTTAAACAACTGTTGTGATGGTTTGAATGAGAATGGCCCCATAGGCTCTTGTATTTGAATGCTTAGTCACCAGGAATGGAGCATTTGACAGGGTTAGAAGGGTTAGGATGGATGGCCTCGTTGGAGGAGGAGTGTCACTGGGGTAGTCTTTTGAGATTTCAAAAGCCCATGCCATACCCAGCTCTCTCTGTTTGCTGTCTGCAGATGAGGATGTAGTTCTCAGCTACTGGTCCAGCACTATGTTCGCCTGCATGTTGCCATACTCCTGCCATGTTGTTGATGGACTAAGCTTCTGAAACTGTAAGCAAGCTCCCAATTAAATGGTTTTTAAAAATAAGAGTTACCTTGGTCATGGTGTCTCCTAAGAGCAATAGAAAGTGACTAAGATGAGTATTAATAGAAATAAACAAGACTCCAGGGACTCCAGGAGCAGTCGTTTCCCAGAGTACCTACTCATCTCTGACTAAGAGGCTGTGGGAGGTAAAGAATCTTGAAGCTCAGGGTTGTGGGTGGAACCTGTGGAGAGGACTTGGGAGACACAGGATGTGCTTGTTGCTAGGGATGAGGAGACACGCCAGGGTTGGAGATGAGTGTGCTGAAGACGTCGCTGGTCATGTTCTTTGCAGTTCAAACAAACCTTGTAGGAAGGAATACCCTGCTAGGGAATTTCAGTGGGGGACTTGAACTGTGGCGGGTCTGTGAAGCCTCTCGGAGTGTGTGCTGCAGTGCCCTCTGCAGGAAGTCAGGGGGATGACACTGCATACGGAGGAAAGAGAGGGCTGTGAGTTGTAGCTCACTGGTAGAATACTTGCCTCAGATGCACGAAGCCCTGGCTTTGATGTTCATTACTAGAAGGAGGAAGAGAGTCCCTTCTTTCTGCTTTGGCTTTCCAAGTTTCCTCCAGTGTCCCCTTCAAACAGACATCAAACTAACTAACAAAGGAGAATGTCCATAGGGCCAGTTTAGCACCTCAAGGCTGGGCAAGGAAAGGGGCAGGGGCTGAGGAGCAATAAAGGCACGAAAGCCCAACTTCACGGCTAGGGATGTTTCAAGGAAGAACAGTCAACAGAGATTACAGACACTGTGTCTCTGTTCCTGTGTTTCCTCTCTACTGAGAAGTGACAGTAAGACACAGAGTAAACAAAGCAAAACAAAACAAAAAGAAAACAAAAACTTTTTGTTTAACACTGTTGAGGATTGCTTTAGGCTATTTGTATTTTGATGCTAATCCTGCCCACCTGACCGCCCCCCCCCCCCAGGAGTGGATCAAATACTTGGGTGATTCCATGTGAACTGGTTTCCCAGTTTAAAGGGGAGAGCCTATGGCTGGGCAGTGGAAGGGAACGTCGAGGCTGGAAGTTTTAGAGAAGGAGCGAGAGGAAGATGGAGGAAGAGGAGGTGGAAGATGGAGCCAACCCACGTGGCCTGGAGGAGCCGCGAGTAGCTAGGGGTCTCATGGCTGGGGAATAGAATAGTGTAGTGGTGTATCTGCTCAACCTAGGCGTGCAGCTTATACATATTATAACTGAGTTGTGTGTTCTTTGCATGGGCTTATTGGGGTTGGAGATTTACCGATACAAATTTGGCTGGTATAAATATAAAACTCTCTGTTTTGCTTTCATGGGGCTAAAGGGAACTGAGTGAGACCAGGGAGGTAGTTGGTTGTCTACAGGCCAGTCACAGGGAATGTGAGTGGTAGTTCCAGGTGTTTTCAGGAAAAATGGGTTTGGTGGGCTTAGCAAGCCAACTGTGGGAAGGGAATCAGGGCCAGATGGCCATTTGTGGCACAGGGAAACCAGTGAGCAGAGACCAGGAGAGCTAGCCTGGGAGCTGAGTGAGACCGGGGAGGCTGCTGGTCCCAGAGCTTAGCTGGACCAATCATGGGCATTTTAAAATTACACAAAACATAGCACCCCTTTGTGGACAGTGAGGTGGAAGAAAGTGTCAGCCCACTTGTCTAGGAGGGGCTGGTTCCTGAAGAAGTCAAGATGACCAGAGGGAAGCTGGATCAGCTTACTTCAGGAGACCTTTCTCACTAGTTCCTGTTAATTTTATGCTGTTTGTATAAGCAGGAGGAAAGAAATGTAAGTTGGAATTCCAGAATGTTTTTCTAGGGCTTTTGGGAAATACTCTTGATTCTCTCTCTTCCCACTGAAGGTCTCTTCAGTTGCACATTTGAGCCAGGTATGACAATGCATGCCTATCAAGCTGAGGCAGGAGGATGGCAGGTTAGAAGGCAGCCTGGGCTATGTCATGAGTTCTTGATATGTTCAGACTACTCAATAAGATGCTGTCTCAGACAGCAGCAGCAGCAACGAGATTTTACTTTTAAAAGTAGTTTGGGGGTAGTGATGATGGTGGTGGAGGGGTGGACTGGAGAGATGACTCAATGGTTTAGAGTACTTGTTGTGGGCTGGTGAGATGGCTCCGCAGGGAAGAGCACACTGACTGCTCTTCCGAAGGTCATGAGTTCAAATCCCAGCAACCACATGGTGGCTCACAACCTCCCATAATCAAATCTGACGCCTCTTCTGATGTGTCTGAAGACAGCTACAGTGTACTCATTATAATAATAATAAATAAAAATTAAAAAAAAGAGTACTTGTTGCACCGGGCGTGGTGGCGCATGCCTTTAATCCCAGCACTTGGGAGGCAGAGGCAGGTGGATTTCTGAGTTCGAGGCCAGCCTGGACTACAGAGTGAGTTCCAGGACAGCCAGGGATATATAGAGAAACCCTGTCTCGAAAAAACAAAAACAAAAAAAAACCCCAAAGAGTACTTGTTGCTTTTCCAGAGGACCTGGGTTCAATTCTCAGCACCTACATAGTGGCTCATAACTATACATAACTCCATTTATAAGGCTTAAACCTCTCTGACCTTTTTGTGCACCAGGCACACATATGATGCATATACATATACATATACATATACATATACATATACATATACATATACAT
>JADRCD010197793.1:42121-52599 GCA_019843815.1 Montemys delectorum
TACATATACATATACATATACATATACATATACATATACATATACATGCACATATATACAGACAAAATACTTAGAGACATAAAATAAGATCAATAAACAAAAAGGAATAAAAAATAGTCCTTCTGCCTCAGGCACAGGCTTTATGATGTTGCATGTGTTCCATGGCATGATGTCTAGTGGAAGGTACGCTACCATGCGAACTCCCAGCTGAGGTTGGCTTCTGGTGCCTTGACAGGGAGAGGTTTGCTCTGTCACTGTTCTTTCTTCCCCATTTCACCAGCACCTCAACAGGACACCCCAAGTCCCCCCTCTAGCTACTGACCATCTTCTAAGTGTGTGCTGTATACCTTCTGCGCACCCTGGTATTTTGCTTTAATTAATCTTTTAGGTTAGCAGACAGAGCAACAGTTGTCTTTGTGGCGTCTTTACATACAAGTGTAGGTTTTCATTTTTCAAAACCTACTTTAATAAGGGTTCTTAAATGCTTAAACCTCCCTTCTAGCCCTCCACCCACCAGAGGCAGTGGAAAAGAAAGGTTGATAGGGCAAAGGGGGGTGTGGACCTGATCAGAGATAGTTCTTTGGGGCGATTTTGATCTTCACTGTCAGCAGTCCAGTCCTCTAGCAAGCCACTAATATGAATCAGCAGCTGCAGTCCAGGCCACTCAGCAATCTCCACTCATAAATCAGCAATGGCAGTCTGATCTCCCCAACTAGCTGGAGT
Source organism: Montemys delectorum (assembly GCA_019843815.1). NCBI lineage: Eukaryota > Metazoa > Chordata > Mammalia > Rodentia > Muridae > Montemys > Montemys delectorum. Next base: position 42,845 of record JADRCD010197793.1, read on the forward strand.
CTGAGGACGTGTCAAGGAGCTGCTGGAATATCACGAGAACTTCTTTGGTGAGTTACTCTCTACGAAGTCATGACAAGTGAAGATCAGCAACTCAATGCAAGGTGAACCAGTACATGAGCGCCATCAGCAAAGCAAGGAGAACCAATGGGATAGCTTCCTCCCTCTGTCTATGGGGTCATATTTATATTCTTTCTAAACGTCACTCATCCTCTCACCTGTGTCTGTTTCAGCAAAACATTATGACCTAACTGAGTCTCCAAAGAAACCAGACATTTGCACTTCACAGAGGTACCAATATCCTTTGTTCTCATTACTTCCTCTAGTGCTCTCCCTATACCCCTCCCCCAGCTGGTTCCCACTGCTCTCTCCTATGACTCTTTCCCCTCTAGCTGGTATAGCTGGTTCCCACCACTCTCCTCCATGCCCCCCCCCCCCTTAAGCTGGTTCCTTCTTCCCTTGTTAGCCCTAACTTCTGTTTTCCTATTATCTTCACTTCATCACCCTTTTAGCTTTGTTTTCTCCTCCTACAAGATCTCTTCCACCCATCTCATGATTACACTTCTGGCTTTGTGACTTAAGTCCGTCCACATACATAATGTGGGTTTTGTATATGAGAGAAAATGTTCAGTATTAATCTTCTGAGACTGGCTTATTCTGCTTAAAAATGATTTCTAGCTTCCAGTCTGTACCTCCACCCAGAGAAGATGGATGTGCCCACCACTCTCCCATACTCCACAGACCATACTCTCTCAGGAAGTCTATAATAATCAGGGAAACAGGTGAGACCCCCACCCCAATATCCATACCAGTTGGGGCTCCCACAGAGCCCAGCAGATATGAGATCTAACCTGGTCCCACCCCATAGTCCTTCTGGTACCTCCATCTGCAACTAGGGAAGATCCTGCTCCAAGACCCGAAAGCCTGCTTATCTCCCAGGAGGTCTGCCCTAACTAGGGACACAGTAGGCCTCTCCCCAACTTGAGACAGTACTGTCTGCCTCCCAGGAGGCCTGCTTTAACCCAGGTCACAGAGATCTACCTGTCTCCAAGGAGGCAGGCTCCAGTTAAATACACCCAGGCCAGTTAACACCACAGATAACCAGATGGCAAGAACATAAGTAATGGAAGTCAATGTAATTTGGCACCATCAGAACCCAGATCTCCCACCATAGCAGACCCTGGATACCTTAACACACTTGAAAAGCAAGATTCTGACCTAAAATCCCATCTCATGAAGATGATAGAGGCCTTTAAGGAGGATATAAATAACTCCCTTAAAGACATACAGAGAAAAAAGGCAAACAGGTAGAAGCCCTTAAAGAGAAACGAATAAATCCCTTAAAGAAATTCAGGAAAAACACAATCAAGCAGGTGAAGGAATTGAACAAAATGGTCCAAGACCTAAAAATGTAAATAAAAGCAATAAAGAAATCACACATGGAGGCAACCCTTGAGATGGAAAACCTAGGAAAGAGATCAGGAGCTACAGATGCAAGCATCACCAACAGAATATAAAAAATAAAACAGACTCTCAGGCATAGAAGATACGATAAAAGATATTGACACATTAGTCAAAGAAAATACAAAGTGTAAAAAGCTCCTAACCCGAAACATCCAAGATATTCAGAACACAATGAAAAGACCAAACCTAAGAATAATAGAAATAGAAGAAGGTAAAGATTCCCAGTTCAAAGGGCCAGAAAACATCTTCAACAAAATCATAGAAGAAAAATTCCCTAATATAAAGAAAGAGATGGCCATAAAGGTACAAGAAGCCTACCAAATACCAAATAGATTAGACCGGGAAAGAAAATCCTCTAGTCATATAATAATCAAGACACTAAATGCACAGAACAAAGAAAGGATATTAAAACCTGTAAGGGAAAAAGGCCAAGTAACAAATAAAGGTAGCCCTATCAGAATTACACCAGACTTGTCAACAGAGATTCTAAACACCAGAATATACTGGACAGATGTCCTGCAGACTAAGAGAACACAAATATCAGCCCGGGCTACTATACCCAGCAAAATTTTCAATCACCGTAGAGGAGAATCCAAAATATTCCATGACAAAACCAAATTTAAAAATAACTTTATACTAATCCAGCCCTACAGAGGATACTAGAAGAAAAACTCTAACACAAAGAGGGAAACTACAAGAAAGCACAAGAAATGAAGCATCTCACAACAAACCCAAAAGAAGAGAATCACCTACACATAATACCACCTCCAATAACAAAATAACTGGGACTAACGATCATTGGCCTTTAATATCTCTCAACATCAGTGGACTCAAGTCCCCCAATAAAATGACATATGCTAACAGACTGGATATGTAAACAGGATCCATCATTCTGTGGCATACAAGAAACACACCTCAGTAACAAAGGCAGACACTACCTCAGAGTAAAGGGCTGGAAAAAAGTTTTCCAAGCACATGGTCCCAAGAAACAAATTGGAGTTGCCATTCTTATATCCAATAAAAAGACTTTCCACCAAAAGTAATCAAAAGAAATGGAGAAGGATACTTCATACTCATCAAAGGGAAACTCCACCAAGATGGAGTCTCAATTCTGAGGCACCCACATTCATAAAAGAAACTTAATTAAGGCTCAAAATATACATTGCACCTTACATAATAATAGTGAGAGACTTCAACACCCCATTCTCACCAATGGGTAGTCATTGAAACAGAAGTTAAACAGAGACACAGTGAAACTAAGAGAAGTTATGAACCAAATGGATTTAACAGATATCTACAGAACATTTCACCCTAAAACAAAAGAATATACCTTCTTCTCAGCACCTCATGGAACCTTCTCCAAAATTGACCATATAATTGGACACAAAACAATCCTCAAATGATACAAGAAGATTGAAATAATCCCATGCATTCTATCAGATCATGACAGACTAAAGCTGGACCTCAATATCAACAAAAATGACAGAAATCCCACATACTTATGGAAACCAAACAACTCTTACTCAATGATAACTTGGTGAGGGAAGAAATAAAGAAATGAAAGACTTTCTGGAATTCAATGAAAATGAAGACACAGCATACCTAAACTATGGGGCACAATAAAAGCAGTGTTAAGAGGAAAACTAATAGCAGTAAATGTCTTCATAAAGACGTAGGAGAGATCTCATACTAGCAACCTAACAGTACATCTGGGAGCTCTAGAACAAAAGGAAGCAAATACACCCAAGAGGAGTAGAGAGCAGCAGGAAATAGCCAAACGCAGGGCTCAAATCAACCAATCAGAAACGAAGAAAACAGGACAAAGAATCACCAAAACCAAGAGCTGGTTCTTTGAGAAAATCAACAAGACAAATAAACCCTTATCCAAATGTACTGGCTAGTTTTGTGTGTCAACTTGACACAGGCTGCAGTTATCACAGAGAAGGGAGCTTCAGTTAGAGAAGTGCCTCCATGAGATCCAGCTGTGGGGCATTTTCTCAATTAGTGATCAAGGGGGTAGGGCCCCTTGTGGGTGGTGCCATCTCTGGGCTTAAAAGTCTTGAGTTCTATAAGAGAGCAGGCTGAGCAAGCCAGGAAAAGCAAGCCAGTAAGGAACATCCCTCCATGGCCTCTGCATCAACTCCTTCTTCCTGATCTGCTTGAGTTCCAGTCCTGACTTTCTTGTGATAAACAGCAATGTAGAAGTAAGCCAAATAAACCCTTTCCTCCCCAACTTGCTTCATGGTCATGATGTTTGTGCAGGAATAGAAACCCTGACTAAGACACCAAACTAACTAAAAGGCACAAAGACAGTATCCAAATTAACAAAACCAGAAACAAAAAGGGAGACATAGCAACAGAAACTGAGGAAATTTAAAAAATTCATAAACCTATACTCAAGAAAACTGGAAAAACAAAACTGGAAAATCTAGATGAAATGGATGACTTTCTAGAAAGACACCACATACCAAAGTTAAATCAAGATCAAGTAAACTATCTAAACAGTCCCATAAAACCTGAAGAAATATAAGCAGTCATTGAAAACCTCAAAAAAAACAAAAACAAAACCCAAAAAAACCCAAAAAACAAAAAACAAAAACCAACCAAACAAAAAAAGCCCAGGGCTAGATGGTTTTGGTTTTAGTGCAGAATTCTACAGATGCTCGAAGAAGACCTAATAGCAATATATCTCAAACTATTCCACAAAATAGGAATAGAAAGAACACTACCTAATTCATTCTAAGAAGTCACAATTATGCTGATACCTAAACCACACAAAGATCCAACAAAGGAGAACTTCAGACCAGTTTCACTTATGAATATCAATGCAAAAATACTCAATAAAGTTCTCACAAGCCAAATCCAAGAACACATCAAAATGATCATTCACTACGATCAAGTAGGCTTCATCCCAGGGATGCAGGGATGGTTCAATATACGGAAATCCATCAACGTAATCCACCACATAAACAAACTCAAAGAAAAAAAATCACACAATCATCTCATTATGCTTTGATAAAGCATTATCAAATTAGATTAGCCTTTGATAAAATACAATACTCCCTTCATGTTAAGTCTTGGAGAGATCAGGAATTCATGGCACATACCTAAACATAATAAAAGCAATATACAGCAAACCAACAGCCAATATCAAATTAAATGGAGAGAAACTAGAAGCAATCCCACTAAAATCAGGGACAATGTTGCCCACTCTCTTCTTATCTATTCAATATAGTAATTGAAGTTCTAGCTAGAGCAATTAGACAACAAAAGGAGATCAAACTGGGAAGGAAGATGTCAAGGTATCACTATTTGCAGATGATATGATAGTATACATAAGTGACCCTCCAAAAATCTATCAGAGAACACCTACAGCTGACAAACAACTTCAGCAAAGTGGCTGGAAATAAAATTAACTCAAATCAGTAGCCTTCCTGTATACTAAAAAAAAAAAAAAAAAGACTGTGAAAGAAATTAGGGAAACACCACCTTCCACAATAGCCACAAATAATATAAAATATCTTGGTGTAATTCTAACTAAGCAAATGAATGATCTGTATGACAAGTCCCTGAAGAAAGAAACTGAAGAAGACCTCAGAAGATGGAAAGATTTCCCATACTCCTGGACTGGTAGGATTAACATAGCAAAAATGGCCATCTTAGCCGGGCGGTGGTGGCGCACGCCTTTAATCCCAGCACTTGGGAGGCAGAGGCAAGCGGGTTTCTGAGTTCGAGGCCAGCCTGGTCTACAGAGTGAGTTCCAGGACAGCCAGGGCTATACAGAGAAACCTTGTCTCGAAAAAACAAAACAAACAAAACAAAACAAAATAGCCATCTTACCAAAAGCAATCTACAGATTCAATGCAATCCCCATCAAAATTCGTACATGATTCTTCACAGACATGGAAAGAGCAATTCTCAACTTTAATGGATAAACAAAAAAAGCCAGGATAGTAAAAAAGATTCTGAAAAATAAAAGAACTTATGGAGGACTCACCAATCCTGACCTCACACTGTATTACAGAGAAATAGTGATGAAAACAACATGGTATTGGTTCAGAGACAGACAGGTAATGGAATAGAACTGAAGACCCAGAAATAAACCCACATACTCTTGGACACTTGATTTTTGACAAAGAAGCCAAAACTATCCAGTGGAATAAAAGAAAGCATCTTCAACAAATGGTGCTGGTCTAACTGTCAGACTGCATGTAGAAGAATGCAAATTTGATGCACATTTAGTACCTTGTACAAAGCTCAAGTCCAAGTGGATCAAGGACCTCCACATCAAACGAGATACATTGAATTTAATAGAAGAGAAAATGGGAAGTAGCCTTGAACACACTGGCACAGGGGAAAATTTCCTGAACAGAATACCAATGGCTCAGACTCTAAGATCAACAATTGACAAATAGGACCCCATGAAACTAAAAAGCTTCTGTAAGGCAAAGGACACTGTGAATATGACAAAATGACAACCTACAGATTGGGAAAACATCTTCACTAAGTCTACATGTGGTAGAGGTTTAATATCCAAAATATACAAAGAACTCAAGAAGTTAGACTCAAAAAACCCAAATAACCCAATTTAAAAAATGAGGTAGAGAGCTAAACAGAACTCTCAACTAAGGAATCTCAAATGACTGAGAAGCACTTAAAATGTTCACCATCCTTACTCATCAGGGAAATGCAAGTCAAAATGACCCTGAGATTCCACCTCACACCAATCAGAATGCCTAAGATCAAAAACTCAAGTGACAGGACATGCTGGTGAGGAAGTGGAGAAAGAGGAACACTCTTCCGTTGCTGGTGGGATTGCAAGCTGGTACAACCACTCTGGAAATCAATCTGAGCGATCCTCAGAAAATTGGAAATAGCTCTACTGAAGACCCAGCCATACCACTCCTGGGTATATACCACCCCTTTTAGTATTCACACAAAAGATGTCCCACTATACTAAAAGGACATGGGCTCCACCATGTTCATTGCAGCCTTATCTGCAATAGCCAGAAGCTGGAAACAACCTAGATGTCCCACAACAAAGAATGGATACAGAAAATGTGGTTCATTTACACAACAGAATACTCTCCAGCTATTAAAAATGAGGACATCATGAATTTTGCAGGCAAATGGATGGAACTAGAAAATATCACACTGAGTGAGGTAACCCACTCCCAAAAGGACATGCATAGTATGTACTCACTGAGAAGTGGACTGTAACCAAAAAGTACAGACTACCCATGGTACAACTCACAGACTATGGGAAGCTTAACAAGAAGGAAGGCCCAAGTGTGGCTACTTCAGTTCTACTTAGATGGGGGAACAAAGTAATCATGGGAGAGAGGGAGAGACTTGAGTGGGAGAGGGGAGGGGGAAGGAAAAAGAGGGAGGCAGGATCAGGTATAGGGGGAGACAGGAGAGAAGTCAAGAGGGCCAGGAGAATGAATAGAAATATGCAGCAAGGGCTGTGGGGTGGTGGGAAAGCTCTAGAAAGTCCGAGAGACCTGGGATGTGAGTGGATCCCAGGACTCAGTGGAGATGACCTCAGCTGAAATGTCCAACAGTGGTGAGATGGAACCTGAAGAGACCATCTCCAGTAGATAGACATGACCCTCAGTTGAGGCTGGGAGACACCCAGCCATCTTCAAAGTTTTTTGATTCAGAATTGTTCCTGTCTACAAGAAATACAGGGACAACAATGGAGCACAGTGAAGGAAAGTTCATCTAGTGACCTGCCCAACTGGGGATCCATCCCATGGGCAGTCACCAACCCCTGACAACATTACTGATGCCATGTTATGCTTGTAGGCAGGAGCATGGCTGTCCTCTGAGAGGCTCTACCAGAAGCTGACTGAGATAGATGCAGATACTTACAGCTAACCTTTGGACTGAGGTTGTGGACTCCTGTAGAAGACTTAGAGGAAGGATTGAAAGAGCTGAAGCAGATTTCAACCCCGTAGGAAGAACAACAGTATCAACTAACCCTGACCCCTCAGCTCCCAGAGACTAAGCCACCAACCAAAGAGCATACATGGGCTGTCTGTGGCCCCTGGCACATATGCATCAGAGGACTGCCTTGACTGGCTTTAGTAGGAAAGGATGTGCCTTTTCCTATAGAGACTTGATGCCCCAGGGAAGGGGGATGCTGGTGGGAGTGAGGTGGAGCACCTTCTAGGAAGCAAAGGGGAGGGGGGGATGTGTGGAGAGCCAAAGTACTGCCCTGAGAACAGTCTGTGTACCCAAGGTCAGAGAACCAAGAGGAACTCCTCTCTATGTTTAGTCTTAGAGGAACTTTCTCAAGAAGAGCATTGTTGGCTGAAGTACCTAGAGCTGGAGCTGCAGAAATATACTTTGATCCTTGATCAGGATTTTGTCTTCACTTCATGCTTCTCTCGCCCCGCCCCCGCCCTTTTCATTTCCAGCCCTCCATTCAGGTGGACCCTGTTCATCCTCTGGCTGCTGGATGGTTGCAGGGATGGGGTGAAGAACTTGTGGAGAGGGGACCAGGAAGGGGGGCAACATTTGGAATGTAAATAAATAAACTAACTTAGTAAGAAATGATTTCTACCAGAACATATTTTCTTACAAATGTTATGATTTTATTTTTTTTCCTGGCTGCAATTCTATTATGCCCAGTAACACAGATGATCAGAATAAAATAGTCCACTTGATCTGGCAGCCAATGATGTTTTCTCTATCATTTTATCATCCATTCATCTGTTGATGGGTATCTAAGCTGGCTCCATTTCTTGGCTGATTTCAATATAGCAGCAACAAGCCTGGGTGTCCGAGAATCTCCACAGTATTAACTTAGAGTCCTTTGGGTATATATGGGAGAGCAGCACGGCTGGACCATATGGTAGAAAGCCATGCTGATTTAAATAGTGGTTGCACAAGTTTACAGTCTCTGCGGTAAGTAAAGATTCCAACCTTCCACTCCCCACATCCTGGCCAGCATTTGTTGTCCTTTGCTTTTTTGGTGATTGCTATTCTGATCTGAGTGATCCACCTGCCCCACCTGCTGTGTATCTGACAAAGACCTCTCCTGCTGCAGGCTTGTCTTATTCTGCAAATCATTTCCTTCTTCATGAAGCAACGTTTTAATTTCACAGAGTCCCATTTGTCAATTTGGAATTATTTCTTGAGCTATTGACAGAGCAGGTTCCCACCCCCAACTGCATATCCATCCTGGGGATTGAGCCCAGGCCCTTGTTAATGTTGGCCAAGTGCTAGAGTACTCAACTCCAGCCCCTATTCAACCATCGACGGCAACTTGACAGCTGCCGTGCACCTGGTTACCAACACTGCTTTCATCTTGGCTACCGACAAGCTGGGCGGCTGCCACATCAAGTGCACATATTTTGTCTTAAAAATTAGGTCACTCGCTGGGGAGTGGTGATGCACACCTTTAATCCCAGCACTTGGGAGGCAGAGGCTGGCGGATTTCTGAGTTCGAGGGCAGCCTGGTCTACAGAGTGAGTTCCAGGACAGCCAGGACTATACAGAGAAACCCTGTCTGGGGGCGGGGGTGTGGTGGGGTATCGATCAGGTCACTCTTTGTCAAATTAGGCATGTGCAATGCCTTTAGGCATTATTTTTCTTTTATTCATTACCTTTGTCTATTTCCTCTTGGTGTTCATGGTAGTTTGAATAAGAATGGCCCCTATAAGCTCAGTCCATAGAAAATGAAACTGTTTTAGAAGGATCAGAAGGTGTGGCCTTGTTGGAGGAGGTGTGCCACTGGGAGTGGGCTCTGTGGTTTCAAAAGCCCACAAGTCTCTGTCTGTCTCTCTGTCTCTGTATGTCTGCCTTCTCTCTCTCTCTCTCTCTCTCTCTCTCTCTCTCTCTCTCTCTCTCTCTCTCTCACACACACACACACACACACACAACTGCCTATGGGCCGGGAAATGAATTCCTCAGCTACTGCTCTAGTACCATGCCTGTCTGCTTCCGGCCATGATGATCATGAACTAGCTCTCTGAAACAGTAATGCCAGGCCCCAACTAAATGCTTTCATTTCTAAGAATCGTGTCTCTTCACAGCAATAGAGCAGTGTCTAAGACAGTGTTTACAGAATCAATCAATCTTTCTTTCTTTCTTTCTTTCTTTCCTTCTTTCCTTCCTTCCTTCCTTCCTTCCTTCCTTCCTTCCTTCCTTCCTTCCTTCCTTCCTTTTTAATGTTGAACATATATGTTGAAATCATCTCTGGGTATGTCGTTTTCACTAGATTATAAATGATCCCAACCTAGATATTTTCTTCTCAAGTGCTCTGTTCTCGGCAAGTCTCCCCTCCC
>JADRCD010197794.1:0-41192 GCA_019843815.1 Montemys delectorum
TTGTCTTAGCTAGGATTACTACTGCTGTAATGAAGCATGACCAAAAGCAACCTGGAAAAGAAAGGGTTCATTTAGCCTACATAGCCACATTGTAGTCCATCCCTGAAGGAAGTCAAGAGTTCAAACACGGCACATACCTGGAGGCAGGAGCTGATGCAGAGGCCATGGAAGGATGCTTCCTACTGGCTTGCTCCTCATGACTTACTCAGCCTGCTTTCTTATAGAACCCAGGACCACCAGCCCAGGGATAACACTACCTGCAGTGGGCTGGACCCTCCCCCATCAGTCACAAATGTTCTACAGCCTAGTCTTATGGAAGCCTTTCCTCAATTGAGTCTCCCTCCTATCAGATAACTCCAGCCTCTCTCAAGGGGGACACAAAACCCAGCCAGCACAGATGTCAAAGAGGGGCGTAGAAAAGCAGCAAGATTAGCAAGGTGAAATTTAATGCACAACAGCTGCTAACGTAAGGAAGTTAGTTAGTTGGAGCCCAGCTTGTCTTCACCTGCCCTGATGACTTGGTCTACTGCTCCTGCTCACAGCTCACAAGCATCTAGATCAGGCCCTGGCTGAGGTGTTGGATGAGAGCCTGCCTGATGTTTCGCAGGTAGCTGACTCCTCACATGGCAGAGGGGCCGGAGAACTCGTGGAGGACACTTGCACCATCACCCACATTGGGGTTCAGACTTCAATATGTAACTTTTAAGGGGACATAAACACTGAGTGCTTAGTACGGCTAGTGTCCACCTGTGGGTTCAGGGCCTGAACCAGGGCCTGCTGTTCCGCTGAACCCCGCTTCTTGTGAGTTCTGTATCCTCACTCATTCTTCTGAATACCAAGTCCCAACTGTGTGCAGTCTTCGTGGAGAGATAGCATTTAAACCATGCACTGAGCTCATTTCTGTGACAATAGCCTGAATGGAAGGAACATGTGGGGACAGTGTACTTTGTTGCTTCTAAATCCTGATGAGGTTTAGAAAACATACTGCATTTTTTTTTCTAACCCTTTTCCTCCCATCCCACTTTCCATATGGTTCACATGAGAGTTTGTCAGGGAAAATAAAAATCTAAGCATAAAAGACTACACATCCCTCCCTTCCCATCTACTTGTAAGGCACTGCTTCGAGGCTGGCAGCTAAGACTCCTTGCCCTTTCCTGTAGTGTGGGCTTCACCCAGGAGGCTTCTTGGTTCCTGGTGAACTTTGGCTCCTGGGATTTTTCCTGTCGGGCATTATCTATGCAAAGTCCATATCTGTGCAAAGCCCATGGTGTTTCAACTAGAACTCTGTCTCATGTTACCATCCTGAGTCACCTGGGAAGCCACAATGAAGGATTTTCCACAGATAATGGACAAAGTGGATTATATACATGAAGGAAACGGAAGAGCAGTAACCAGGTTTTATGTAACATTTATGGTTTGCAGAACTGCTTTCCTGTAACCTGTCTTATTTGATATAATCATCTTAACGATGGAGACTGTTTATGCTTTCCCACAGTGGCTTGGGTTTTTTGAGTTTGTTGGCAAGGCATCTATGTTAGATTTGAGTACATCTATCCCTGTAGACTTGTGTAATTCTGGGTTATTTAGTTGAGAAGCGAATATGATGCGAGGCATTATGGTAAACCACAGGTGATTTGGGTGGCTGGTGTTTCAGGGACCCGAGGCTACAGGAAGCCAATGTTCTGACAAGTTTCCCTCCTGGAACAAATTGGTGCAAACATCTTGGTCACCGCAGTCCATAAAGAGTTAGTGAAGCAGGCTGGGTTTAGCAGACCACAGTTAGGCATGCCAATTAAATCTGAGTGTGCACATTGACCACTGTGCATGGCATGCCATGTTTTAGCAGAGGGAGAGGTATGTAGGATTTGGGTTTGGGGCGGGGAGGGGAGAGAGGAGGATGGAGTACATAGCTAGCAGGGTATCCGCTGAGACAGGCTACTCTAGTTCATTCTCAGATGAGTTATAAGGCAGTGACATCTACCAGACAGTTTACTTTCCCAGTCTAAAAATGGAGATGAGCTGTCCATTCCATCTCACAGCATTGTTGTGACAGCCAGATTAAGGGATATCAAGGCACTTTGACAAAGGTAAACATGTTCTAGAGACGTGAAATGTATTTGTTTGCTTGCTTGTTTACTGAGGGCTGGAATCCAGCCCAGGTCCTTGCCCTTGCTAGGCAAATGCTCCACCTCTGTGCCCTGTCCTCATCTCACAGAGCACTATCATGCTTTCTACTTCTTCTGCCCTTCCATATTCATTTCCAGTTATAGGTAGCTCAATGTTTGAAAGGTGGTACTATCTTCCAGTTCTTGTGTGCTGCTGAGCTCAGGCCTGAGACAAAGCACTCCCAATCATTGCCTTATGAATCTTAAGAGGAATCAGTTTCCCTGGTCTTGTATGTACCCTGTTGATGGTGACATAGGAGTTAGGATCATGGGGCTGCAGGGAGGATCAGTGCTTTGTGAAGATGAGTGAGTAACAACTTTCTCTCTCAGAGTTACCCTTCCCATTTCTTGCTTTTGTGACTTTATGGTCATTTTGGCAAAAGTCCCAAAAGTGGAACATGTCACAGATGAACATCAGGTACTGCTAGAAGACAAGTGTGCCAATGGATTAGGAATCTAGCCTGCGGTGGACTGGAAGCAGAGTGTCTACTTGCTGGCCTCTCTGGCCATTAACACCAACCAGCATCCCATCAGAGGACCCACTAATGCATTTCTACTTGTATTCATTCAACAAGTCACTAGATTCTTACTTTGTTCCAGGAACTGGCCTTCATAGGTTTCAAAATCACTTATGTACTGCTCTTTTAGAATTTTGTAGACCAACTACAAATCAGGCATTGTCTTAACCTCTTTCTGAAGGATCAACTCTGAGCAGAGGAATATAGCAGTGTTCTAGAATATGAGGGTTATGGCAGGTTTTCATTGCTGTGCTCTTCCTATGCCAGCTGAGGTTCCCATTGGTCTTCATTCAAGAGCCACTCATAGGAATAAAAGAGATCTGGACTATATATATATTTTTTCTTTTCTTTTCTTTTTTTTTTTTTTGGTTTTTCGAGACAGGGTTTCTCTGTGTAGCCCTGACTGTCCTGGAACTCACTCTGTAGACCAGGCTGGCCTTGAACTCAGAAATCTACCTGCCTCTGCCTCCCAAGTGCTGGGATTAAAGGTGTGTGCCACCACTGCCCGGCTTGGATTATATTTTCACCCAGCACCTCACTCCAGTGAAGTGGGCTGGCTAAATGAGGAACAGCAAAGAGGAGGAACAGGCCCATCCGACATTTCCTACCCTGACCTGCAGCCCTAGTTTAAGGAGCCTGAAAGTGAGGTAGGGAAGGGACACGAAAAGCTTAGTACATGTCTGTAGTGTACTGGGCTACAAGTTGAGAGTCCTATACATAGATTATTACAGAAATGGTTCTGTCAAGGCCAAGGCATTGAACCAGGGAAGCTGCTGCTGGAATCATCGTAGTCGTCGTCATCATCGTCATCATCATCATCATCATCGTCATAATCATCATCATCATCATCATCATCATCATCATCATCATCATCATCCTTGAGCAGAGCTTCTGTGAGGATGTATATCATGGAGACTTGGGTTTGAGTAGCAGAAGGAAAGAAAAAAGCTTTTTAGCCATTGTGTCAAGATACAGAATGGTTACAGGGGGAGGGGGGCGTGGGAGGGCAGAAAAGGCCATTTGAGACTGTCAACAGGTTTGTCTATGTCAGAGCAATGGCCACATGAGGTAGTGGTGTGTACTACCCAGCCTCTAAGCACAGGGAACCGGCCTCTCCCAGAGCCCACCTTGTACTTGTCCCTTAGAGCTTCCATGCATCTGGTCATCACCTCGGTGGCGACGGCAGTAGTGGTCAGTGGCGTTGGCTGGGCGGACAGTTCACATGTTTTGTTCGCCCTGGTCAGATCCATGCGCAGAGCTCACGAGCACCCTCGGAAGACCGGAAGATAGAGGCTGGCGTCTCTTCAGCTTGGTGTTTCTCAGTGTTACTCAGCAAAAGTCAAATACTCCATAAAGTGCGCCTCTCCCTTTTCCAGGCAGCCGTTCACTTGGACACATTTGATTATAAACTCCCAGAGGGGCGAGCACAGACCCATTTTAGAATATCCTCAGCACACGGGTGGAGGAGGGGGCGCTCAACCCACAGGAAAGAGAGCTGACCAAGGCAGGGTGACACTTACCTAGGGGCTGAGATGACTGTGCTGAGCAGCTCTCCCCGGAGGGGACTCTGGAACTGGTAATCATCCTCCACAGGAAACTCTCCTAATTTGTCGTTGCCTGAGGCAGAGGGGACAGGCAGGGCTGCTGGCCTGCCTTGCAGAGGAAGGCCCAAGGGACTTCCCTAATGCCATCCTCCTAGTGGGACAGCTCAGCAGGCCTCCCTGAGCAGTTTGGATAAATGTGAATGACTAACGTTCCCCCCTCCCCCGCAAGCAGTGGGAATGGATGGGTGGGCATGCTGGGAAGAATTCCTTTGCTCTAAACCAAGGAGGAGCAGCTTGTCTCTTCCCTGCTTCCAGTGTTTCCAGGCCTTCAGCAGATGGTGGGAGGAACCAGTTGTTGAGTCTGTCCAGATCCTGAATAGTTCTTGGTCACTGAAGTGTGTAAAAACATGGCAACGATGCAGGTGCTATTGTCTAAACATGTTTACAAAGAAAGGGGAGAAAGAGCAGCTATTCTGACAGAAAATGATACATTGCACTAATACTGAGAGGCCTTTTCTTTTCCTGTGTGAACAGTGAGTAGGACTGTTGGCACTGGCTTTCATTTAACTAGGTCTGTATACAGCACGCTGGAGCCTGGTAAGTGCCTCTGGCTTTTTTTACAGGCAAAGTTTTGGTGCCTTGGGGTCTGGGCCATGGACCAGCAAGATGTGCCTGCAGGCAGGGAGTGGTCACCTCACTCCCAGATGGCCACATGGGGAAGACTGGCTACAGTAAATTGTCAGTACCTATTCACATTCCTCCTGAAGCTTACCTAAAGCCTTCTCATGCCCCTGCCTCAGGATGTCTGTACTGTTGAGGTTGGTCAGATCACCTCCCTAATCCTCAGGGAGGACATTGAGCACGTGAGGGGTTAAGAGGCAGAGTATGTCCTGCTCTGCGTAGCAGCAGCAGCAGCAGCAGCAGCAGCCACAGCAGCAACAGCCACAGCAGCAGCAGCCACAGCAGCAGCAGCCACAGCAGCAGCAGCAGCAGCAGCGCTGTTCTGAAGGACATTCAGTGAGAATGGAGGAGCACTTGGGTTTTGAGCTCTGCTTTTAATAGAGTGTGCTGCATGTCTAGAAGCAGATCTGTAGAGCTCATTCTGCAAAGGTAAAAATACAAAACCCAAATGGCTACATGAATCCCAGAAGATGTATATGCAGCTTTTGTGGATAATGGGACATGCATGCTGACACAAATGTTCCATGTCCTCTGGTGCTCTCATCCCTTTCAGATACTCTGCAGCCTTCTAAGCATGGGGCATTCCTAGTAGGGCAAGAGGCTAGCTTTTTGCTTGCATTGCCCCTTGTACTCAGAACATATGCCTCGGTGAGTTCTTGCTTACCGATAAGGTAGAATGGTGAATTCCTTTTCAGCCTAAGTAGCCAGTGTTAAAGCTCTAAAATCTGGAGGAACTATGATAGCACTTATCTAACCTCAGAGACATGTTTGAGGGGAGCTGGAGAGACGGCTCAGTGGTTCAAAGCATTTGCTGCTCTTTCAGAGAACCAGGGTTCAGGTCACAGCACCCATATGGTGGCTCAGCATCATGTATAACTCCTATCCAGAGACCTGATGCCTTCTTTTGGCCTTCAGGGTACTGGGCACACACACATGGTGTACATACATATATGTGGACAAAACATTTATACACATAAAAATAAGTGTTTATGTTTTTTAAATACTTGAAATAGATAGAGATTCCATTAAAAGGCCAAAAAGATCTGTAAAATACTTATTCAAAGGGAAATGTTTTAGTAGAAGGGAAATAATCCCCATTTTGTGTCTCCTGTGGCCCAGTATGTTATATATTACAATTTTTGTCCTCATAAATCTTATGCGGATGGTTATGTTGTACAGTGGGTGTGTTTGAGAAGTGTGCAAAGACAGGACAAGGACATCGGATCTAGGTTTGGCTCACTCGGATGTGCATCTAGAGCAGAATTTGCACCCTCACCACTGTTGATATCTAGGCTGCAGTATTTCCCGTTGACAGCCTGCACTCCTAGCCTCTGCCCATTAGAGGGCAGTAGATCTTTCCCAGTGGGACAACTGAAAACATCTTCAGGTGATTTTAAATGTTCCTCGCAGGTTAAAAATCTTCTGTTGAAATTCACTTTTCTGCAGTGTATTTGTGCATGTGTATACTTATGTGGATGCATATGTATATGATATAATGTATGTGTATATATACATTATATAAGTGTGTGTTGTGTGTGTGTGTGTGTTTATGTATGTACATGTATCTCTCCTTCCTTTTCATCTCTTCCTTCCCCTATCTGTCTCTTCCTTACCCCTGCACATTCGAAACAAGATTTAGGAATGAAAAAGGATTAAAATTATGTTCAGACCTTTCTTATCATAAAAGTAATAAAAGCATTGTGAATCATTAGTACAAATTATTAAAGATTATTAAACTCTTACCACTTAGGAGTTTCCATTTTTGGCATCTATTTATTTACTTGTGTTTATCTTGTGTGTATGTGTGTGCACATGTGTGTGTGTGCACGTGTGTGTGTGTGTGTGTGTGTGTGTGTGTCCCTTTTACTGTGGTGATTTCCTCGTAATGGTTAGCCTTCAAATGAGGGCACCACAGCTATCTGTGGGAAGGTTGCTGGAAGCTGTGTGCGTGTGAGCGCAGAGGCCAGAAGACAGGGTCAGATCCCCTGCAGCGGTTGTCAAGGAAGTTGTAAGCTTCCTGTTGTGGGTGCTGGGAAGTAGACTCAGGTCCTCTGTAAGAACAGTAAATGGTCTTGACCACCAAGCCATCTCTCTCGCTTTCATAAATAGTGTTCATCTGTAATTCACAGGTAATATTCCAGCAAAATATGTTTCTGTATCTTAACAAGTTAATGCCATTACTTGTAGTAACTGCACTACTATTATATGAATATACATAGTGCAAACATTCCCCAAGCGATGGGTACTTAGAGTTTTTCCAATTTATTATTTTCATAAGTATTTCCTTACTGACTGTATATGCACATGACCCTTCATGGAGATTCTTGATAAATTTCCTAGGGTGTACATTTCAGGGAAAAGAATAATTTGACCAAACTCTTTATATATATTTTTAGGTTCTATTTCCTAACTACTGTCAAGTTGCTCTCAACTGTTTAACCAATAGCTGTAATGTTTTTCTCTCCCTCTATGTCCTCCCTCCCTCTCTCCCTCTCCTCTTCTTCTCTCCTCTCCACATGGGCAGCTTTTCCATTTGTTTTCTATCAGCACTGCCCTTTTAAAAACCCCTTGAAAGGTAAAACTGTTTTAATTAGTATTTATTTCGTGATCTACAAGCCTGCACGTCTTTCCTTCCATGTATTTTTCTTATTCTTTGAAGTGTTTGTTATCAAAATGCATTACTTCTTCACCAGCTATAAGTGTACTTGACCCTTTTGTATTGCCTGCCCTGTGTGCCTTGGGTTTTCACATTCAGACTTGTAGCAAAAGTTTTTCTAAGTTTTTTAGTACAAGTAGGGGGACACTGGTGTGACTATCCAGCAGAAATCATGGGATTAATTGTGTGTGGCCACCAGGTGGCGCCATTGGCCCAGAATAGAATCATTGCTCTGGCAAGTAGGAGGCTATCAATTGAACCGTGGTCATGAACTGGGCTAGGTGGCAAAGATCCTTGAGAGCTCTTTGCCTACATAGAACACCACTGGTTGAGTTTGTAACTGATCTGACAGTAATCGTGAGTGGGCCCAATACATTTGTATGTGCTCTGGGACCAAAGGTCAGGGCCATTTCTGTTTTTGTTTAAAATATGGGACAGCTGTGTCTTACCAAGTACATAGTTGCCTAATAAACTGTACAATTCCATGGTTTTCAATGTATTCATATCACAACAATCCATTTTAGAATATTTTTGTCATCCCAGAAAGGAACTTTATCTCTTTTATCATCCCTGTCCTCTCTCCCATCTCCTCTCCCCTTTCCCAGTACCCCAAGAGCACTGACTGACTAATCTCAATTCTGTCCGTGGTCTTACTTTCACCGTGATTTTACATAAACAGAACCTCCTATAGGTGTTCTTTGTGATGAGGATTCTGTTGCTGTAGGCTTACCAGTACTGGCAGACCTGACTTCCTGACAGGAGACATGCGCACTTTGAGGGCTACCTGACCCAGTGATCTTTCTTTATGATGGCTCTTGATTGTTCAGCTGGGAATGAATGCTAGGATGGAAGACATCTGGGCCCCGGGCCTCCCAGGAGCTTGGATTTGGTACACTGGGCATCTATGGCTGGTGAAGCTTGTTTATTAGTAACTCTCATAACTCCATTGACAACCGAGCTGGCAGCAGTGGGGAGGTCAATCTGGAGAGCACAAAAGAAGGCATGAGAGAAGCGGGCCCTTTCCCTGTGACCCACTGGGCCAGCTCCAGCTTCAGTCCCCTTGTCCCTGAGCAGGCTGCCATGCTGCTTACTGTCAAATGGTCATCCTTGACTTAGCCTGACAACAGGACATATCTGAAGGCCATCAAAACTAATGACATCAGTCTTACTTACTGGTCAACTGGCAAGAATCTCAGCACAGCATAGCAGGAGGAGTACTTCATCTGATGCCTGAAGCCTACCAGAAAATTCCACTGACTGGTGCCTGGGGCTGTTATGAATACCCAGTGAGAAGTGACACACTAAAGCAAATTGGTACATAAGACAGAACCAAGGGACAGGGTGGGACTTTTGGGAACTTCCTATCCACCCACCGCATTTCATAGTAAATTGAGTCTGAAGAGATGACGTTCTCTGCTGAAGGCCTATGGCAGCTGTTGATGGAAGGTCAACCATGGGTCTGGGAGTCACAGCTTCGCTTCCTCTTCTCTTCCTTTGCCCACCCTTTCCCAACTCCCTTCCTTGGGATCAAAAGAATCAGATCCAATCACTTTAACTTTTCAGAACTGAGTAGACTTAGACTCATTTCTCCATGGCTACAGATATACTGGATCTGTAAATATTTGTGCTGAATGGGTATGAGTTGAAATAATGGCATCTGAAGAAATCATAGATGGCTTTAGCAATCTTGCGCAACTTGGAAACGCACGTCAAGAAAAACAATACAAACTTGTATTTCAAAAGGACTGGAATAGATGGCTCAGTGGTTAAGAACACTGACTGCCATTCCAGAGGACCATGGTTGAAATCCCAGCATCTACACGGCACTTTAAAAACTGTCTCTAACCACAGTTCCAGTTCCCTTTTCTGAGCTCCACAGGCATCAGACATGCACATGATGCATAGACTGCATGAAGTCTAAGCACCCATACACATACAATTGGAAAATAATAGTAATGGCTGCAAGGCCTTTGAAGCACTGCATGCAGTGAGGGGCCACATTCACCTTCCCTGCCAGTCTACTGCTAGGACTTTGTAAAACAGGATAGACCCTCTGTATATAGAAATGACACCTGCCATACTGAGAAGCATATCATAACCCTCTACTCTCAAGGAATAAAGACAATCCTAGGAGTAGACATGTACTGAACACCCGTTCCATGTGAGGAATACCAAAGAGAGCAGCGTGGTCGGGACAGTGCTGCCTCACTCAGGATGCGTGGTACTGAAGCCCGGGAGAGGCTGAGGCCAGTTTCCTTCCCAGCTACCGGAGTCTCAGATTGTTCTTGGAGAATCTTTCAGAGTCATTCTTCCTCTTCTGAATGCTTTGTCCGATGGGGAGTTAGATCAGCATGAATAAAGCCACTTAGCATTGAGGGATGAGAGTATTCTCAAAAATTTACATGGATTTTTGAAGCTCTGTGTCACACGGGCCAAGTCCCTTAAATCCACATCACTGTCCTGAAGTGAACAGAAGGAAGATGTATGACCAGGGCAGCCTTTCCCCAAAGTGTACCTGATGTCCCTGAAATAATAGAACAAATGCACACCCCAGTAATCTATGCCAACATCATTCTGGAAAACAACACATTCATTCATTCTGTCTATTTAAATGATGACATCAGCATTGGACCTTTTTTGCGCTTTGTTTTTACCCCGTTTTCTGCCACTTCCCAAGTGATACGGCTTGGAAGTAGAGATAATTCCAGGCTCAGGAGAACTTGGTTATTTGCCTCATTCATTTTCATTGTTGGGTCTGGGTTGGCTGAGTTCCTGTGAAGAGGACGACGCCAGAGTTGTAGAGTGAAGTCCCATTAGGTAAACCCTGCAGCACCATTTCCCCTTCCTCAGAACGTCCTCGGATGGCAGGGAGACCTGGCAAGGGACTGTGTGTCTGGCCATTGCAGATGCACCAGCTTGGATGCCAGTTTTAGTGTTCCTGGGAAATAAGCACAGTGGATTCACAACACCTCCATGAAGTACAACCTGGAGGGCTCCAGAGCCTGTGGTCTGAGGTGCGCATGTTCATTTCTGATGCCATGGCCAATCCCATCACTTGGGCATCACTCCCTAGCTTGAATCACAGGTTGTAGACATCTTCAGGAGTGCTTCCTAAGTAATTCTAAAAATTGAACAAATCCATCTTGAGAAAAAAAAACAAACAACAACACAGAACAGCAGAAAGCTATTTTAAAACATGGTTTTAATTAAAAACATCTCTTCTTCAAAATCCTGTATGAGCCGTTAAGAAAACTTCTCAATAGAAAGGCAGTAAAAGCCACTCCCAATAGGGATTTTCAATCTTTTAATAATTAGTTGGTCTTGCGGGGAATGAGGCAAGACTATTCCACTATCTACAGGGACCCACGAAGTATCTCAGCAGGTAAAAACACATTGCTGTGCAAGCCAGTAGGCCTGAGTTTGAGGCTCAGGACCCACATGAATTTGGAAGAAGGAAACAGACTCCACAGAGACGTTACATATACACACACTCCTATGTCAATACTCACAGCAATATTAAATAAATCTAAAACCTCAACCGTGCCCCACACAGTGCAGAGACCGTGTGTGTCAGCCTACAGAAAAGCAACTCTGCTGGTTGTGAGGTATTGTCCGGTAGGCAGATTATAAAAGATGCTCACAGAGGCAGAGTGGAACCTTCCAGATGCTTGTCTCCTACATAAATACTCTCTCACACTGCAGTGTGCCTGTTGCTCTGGCACACTTACTTACTTCTGTGTCCCCTCATTGTGCCTTTAGTTATTTGCTCATCCATACCTGAGTTTGAGGGAAACAAAATGGGCATGTAATAAGTATGTCATTGTCATCACTTGTTGACAGAGAAGGACACTAGTACTCAAAGGGGTTAAGAGCATTTGTCACAGAAGGCTATAAGTTGTCCATGTCCTATGCATTATAAAATGATGACCACAACTGACCTTTATTAAACATTTAGTATTGGCCAGAATGCATGTAAAATGCTTCAAGAAAAATATTTTTATTTTATCCTGATGCCATCCTGCAAATGTTGGCATTTTTAATGCCTTCATTTTACACAAGAGATCATGCGGTCATTGGATGGAGCCAAGACTCAAACTCAAGCACTCAGAGGCTGTGCCTTTCAGAGTCTACAGCAGTGTTCTCTGCGTGCCTGCCTACTCCATACATGGGTCACCAGCCCCATATGGATCCTAGGCAGATGCCAGATGGGTCACTTAAATTGCCAGTTTCCCTAAGTACAAAGCACACGGAACATACTGAAGATAGTGTGAAAAAAGAACGAAATATATCCTCATGATAGGGTTTTTTTTTTTTATGTCAACAGTATGTTGAAATAATGGCAACTTGGTTATATTGAGATAGACTAAAATGAATTTATTGACACTTTTCATCTGCTACAATGAAGCTATCAGACAACTTTTAATTATATATAAGGTTTCCATTACATTGCTATCAGGTGGAGTTTCAGCATACTATTCCAAAACATACAGAGACCGAAACCTACGCAGACTGAGGTTGGTGCTCCTCAGCGACCTAAAGTTTTGGTTGGGATGGTGGATTGGTAAATTCCTAAGTCCTCTGTTATTTATGGACTTGAATCTCCATTATTATCATGCATGGGTAAAAGAGAAATCACGAGGACCAGATAAGCAATGTTTCCCTTGTCTCTAAGGGGAGCTCTCCTTGCTGATTGTGTCCTGCCTGGCCTCATCCCTCCCCTGGCCTCAATAGCTTGAAGCATCACATCCCCCACCCACCTTTGCCATACCTTTCAAATGTGTTTCCTATCCCATGCCTCTGGGTCCCAGCGCCATCTGTAGTGTCTGACATAAAATTGACAAATGACAAATACCCAGTCCTTTTGTTTGGTGTGTTGTTGTTGTTTTATAGCTAATGACAATTGCCAGGCAGAGATTATGTGGGTACAAAAGGAAGAAGCTGGGAACATTTGTGGAGATGGCAAAGCCACAGGCTGGCGGGACATCACCAAAGCTTGGTTAGAGGATTTATTTTAAGCATTTCTACTCCAGTACACACATCACATGCTCTCCCTACTCTCCTCCTCGGGACAGATTTTTTTTTTTCTTTAAGTGATGATAGCTGGTAAAAGTCAGAAACAGAAAAGAATGTTCTGTTTGTCCAAAATAAATGTTTGTGTTAACAATTTACAAAGGATACTTACTTATCTGCAGCAGCTTTGGGTGGAAAGAGGAAAGAAGAGATTGCTAATGAATGTGGTTACTACTCGGTAAGGTCAAGTTAGAGTACTTGGCCCTGACTCCAAGACCTTCTTTGATCCAAACTGAGGCCCTCGTCTTACACTGAAGACAGGGTTGAGGGCCAGGGATGGGCACTGACATTTGGAATGATTATTTTTCTAAGCTGTGTACACCTAGTCTATGCTAGTGCGGGGCTTTATACTCCCAGGGTAGCTGCAGATGGGACTGTGGTCTGGTATAACCGAGCTTGGTCCTGTCACCTCTTAGGGCCACTTGGTGTTTGTACTCTGTCATGACCATGTACTCCCTGTGGCCTGTTTCCCTTTAGACGTCCAGGATAGCTGGAAAGCTGACCCTGGAAAGAGACCATTAAAGAACTTTGGGTCTGGGGCAGAGGGTCACTTCCACTCTCCTGGAGCCCTGTAGCTGCCCACCCTCAGCACTCCCCTTTCCTTCGGCTTCTGTGGCTGTCCTTTATATGTTGAAGTTTTAACCATCTTCTCAGAGTTTGATCTTCTCTGATTAGGAGTTTTTGAACTGTTTCTCTGGACCTAGTTTGGCCTCTGACATCTGCTTACCTTGCTTTCTGTCTGTCTGTCTGTCTGTCTGTCTACCAAGCTCAGATTGGCTTTGTACACGTTCCATACCCAAGACCATGACACAACTCCACTTGATTTGTTAGCTGTAAGCCAGAGAGTCTGGAGGTCCTGTCTGTAGATCACTGCTTTGACATCACCTTAGAAGTCTTTTAAGGTATAGATATATTACACAACGGGTTACGGTTGAATCACTACTCATTATTGTAGAACGACATAGGCCTGGAGGACAAAACAGCTTTGGACAAAGGATGCCATGGATAAGTGCAGCTTCAGACAGCAGAGTGCAGCAGGGGTAGACCCGGATGCTGGAGCACTGATATTAGCACAGGGTCTTTCTTAGTGTCTCCTGCATCCTCACCTATCCACAACCACCTCCGCAATAGATGTGCCACTTTGTTTCCAGCCACTACGGATACTGATACCTTAACATGGGTTCCACTCTGGGGAGCCATGTCATTTCACACGGAATCAGAATTAAAGTTTTCAAAGCATCCAAAATGGGCCATTTTATCTCAGTATAAAGATGCTTGGCCTCTACATAATACGATGAGTTGATCCTTTATTTTCAGACAACAAATAAAAGTTCTATGAAGAAGATTAGCACGTCTGCAAATGACCTACTCACAATGGCTTCTTTCAAACCTCCCAGGTTCTTAAGTCTCCTAGAAATTGTCTCATGTCCCAATTATTCTGTTTTATTCTTGGCATTTTGTAGATATTGAGAGAGTCAAGGCTCAGGGTGGCTTCACGAAAATGAAATTCATAGAATAAAATCTGAACTTTGGCAATTGAGTAAACAGCCAAAACAAACATACTTTGTTGAAAAAAAAAAAAAAGCAGACATTTTCTGTTTTTAAAAAGCAAGCAGTGTCTAAGCAAAATACCTTAAAAGTGAACTAAAAAGCTTTCCTAAAATAAACAGCTTTGCCTAGGGATCCTAAATTGGGACCACATGGAGATGGAGCTTACAAATGCAATGCACCCTGGCTCCACAGTTCTGCCTCTGCTGCTGGTGTGCCTCGAGCAGCTCTGTAGCCTCCGGTCTCGAAGGAGCCCTCAGGTTTTAGATCCCAGTAAGAGAAGGAGCAGGCAGAAGAAAGAAGAGGAATGAAAACAAATGTCCTTCACCCCCGAGCATCTGAAGAAGCAGTTCCTCCTGCTGACTCCCCCAATGCAGAGCTCTCTGCTGCCTTGTGGAGCTGAACCTGCAAAGGTCACGTTTAAACCTGGGGGTGGGGTTCCAAGAGTATAAGCAAACTGCCCCTACCCTGTGGCAGATGGAGGAGAAACCCAGTAGGCATAGATAAAAATCACTCCTTGGTTTTCCCCATTTACCAAGTGCTCTGTGCTTTGTCATGAGTCTAAGGAATGTAGTTATTGTCTATTTTAAATATCTTTCATTAATAGGAAATGGAGTCCACAACGTCTATGTTGAAGAGTGAAGGGTGGAATGCTTATTTCCTCCTGCTTGAAACACATTTCTCTCCCGCCATGTGCTCATGGTCTGCTCTATCAAGTGGGCGTTTACATTAGATGCTTGTCCACGTTGACATCTTCTGTCCCCTTTAACTAGAGGGCAGGTTCCTTATGAGTGGGGAACTAAGGGGGTCTGGGAAGGACTGCTCTGAGATCAATGAGGAGGATGAGTTCAAATGTTAATTGAATTAGTTTTAACTGGTAGGGGCTCAGATGGTATCACAATGGGCCAATAGTTTCGAGCTGGTATTGCTTAAAACCTCACATGCAGGACTGTGGTCTTTAGAATGAAAGATAGTAGGATATGAATTGTGGCTCCATGAGCTGCGCTCTTAGGAAGGACTACAGAGTGAAAAACGCAGCTCATATGTGGTGAGTGCTTAGTAGTGAGCCGTGGCACTAAGGTGGGCGTTTTGTATAGGACACAGTGTCTGGTTTGATTCCCCTATGAGAGCATCTCATTCCTGCATTAGACCAGAGGAAACTGAGCTCCAACTGGGAGGGATTAAGGAATGGCACGGTATGGTAGCAGGTGTGCTTGAATCCAGTCCCAAACATCAGGAATTGATAATGGTTCTTCCTATAGCAGGAGTTCTGTTGTCTATGTCTCCTTAGCTAAAGAGTAGAGTCGCTTTTCGTAAATATGCCTGAATATTAGAACACTTGTTTCTCAGCAGAAATTGTGTGTGTGTGTGTGTGTGTGTGTGTGTGTGTGTGTGTGTGTGTGTATCACATCAGGGACAAAAATCCCCAAACGTTCAGAGCAAAGGAGACTGTCCTGAGTAAAGCCCTCAGAGTTCCTCAAACGTGGCTCTTCCCACTACCCTAATGCTTCCCATGCTTCCTAATGTTACACATGGACCATTGCCAGCCTCCTCCTCACCTTCCATGCCTGCTCCATGGCCCTTAAAATGAGAACGCAGAGGCCTCTGTGCACTTCACGTCTCTCTGTCCTAGCTGTAGGGTGATAGCCTCCTCTATTTCTTTCCTCACGCCATCTCGAATTTCTATAGATAAGGTCTCTCTTGCACCTCAGCTCTCTCTGAAGAGTCTGAAGGGGAAAAATGAGGAAAAAAAAAAAGAAGAAGAAGACAGAGCCATGCCCCATTTAGAACAGTTATGTGGTTGCTCTACCCTCCCGGACAGTGATTGACAAAAGAAAGCATGTGGTGGCTCCCTTCCTAAGTAATGGATGGAGACACTGAAGAACCCAAGATGGGACTGAAGTGTATTTTTAGTGCCTGCAGCTTGTGGCAACATAAGTGAAAACTGCTGGATCCCTTCCCTTCCACTGAATGGCTCGTATTGAAGAGTCTATGCCCTCTCCCTGCCAGACTCTCCTCACGAACTCCCCTTTTATGAGGTGGGTGACTAGCTCCTTGGCACCAGGCTGCCCCGCCACAATTCTCCTTTATGGCTCAGCACTGATGCCCAGCTACATGGCTCCACAGACACCCTCGGCATGGGGCGAGGGGCACTGATGGAACTCTACTGGCTGTGAGCTTGTCAGGGTGTTACCAAATTGTGAGGCAAAGTCTGCCGGGCAGAGATCCGTCTCAACACGCTGAGTTTTCTGGCATGCAGCTGGGAGCAAGGACAGAGACTGGATTTCCATCTCAGAGTGTTTCTGCTGGTACCTTGCTCCCCAGTGGGAAGCCAACCTCCTGGTCACTGATGTATTTGGGCCTCCCCCAACCCCCACCCCCGGTGGGAGATAGAAATTACCAGAGACACCAGTTATCCTAACAAGTCATTCTGCCACTGTTGCTCCAGAGCTGAAGCTAATCTAAAAAAAAAAAAAGAAAAAGAAAGCCACTGGAGAGGGGTGTATGTGGGCTGCACAAGGAATCTGCATTTGACCAAACCCCTGCAGGAATCTGCATTTGACCAAACCCCTGGGTGCAGCCTTGGTTAAAGAAAACCAGGGACAGGGATTTGTGATGCCTAAGCTCACTTTAATTTTGATCATGTAATCACTACAAAAGGGCTATATGGCTAGAATTAACAGCTTCCATGAAGGGATGAAACAAGGACTTAAAAAAAAAAACAGTTGCAACTATTTAATATAGTTATCTTGTTGTGTCCTTTAGAGTAGAGAATACTCTGGTTCTGTAGTCATTGATGTTAGCAGTGATAGTCCAAGATTATTATAAAGAGGCCAAACCATATTCTCAAGATAAAATTTAGATGTCTCTCTAAAATTCACAGGGGCAAGTTTTCTTTGAATAATTAGAGAAAATGATTGTTGACTTTAATAAGGATGCTTCAGTCATCTGGACACTATGTGGAGATTCATCTTCTCCAGCATAGAAAGATAAAACACTGTAATTGGAAACCTCACTTTGGATTTGGCTCATGGAGAGTCAAATGACTTCAGAATACTGTGTAATACTATAGATTTACTCTATGAAAAGCTTAGAATTCATTCAGTGTACCAGAGAGCCCATACCCAATCAAAGCTAGATAAAATTTGGAGATTTATTGGTATTCGGTTTTTATAATTTCACTTATCGCATACTGACAGCTAGCCTACATCATTTAAATGGTAACATCCCTCTAGCTCCTTGGCACCAAGCTTCCCTAACCACAATTCTCCTTTATAGTTCAGCACTGGTGCCCAGCTACATGGCTCCACAGACAGCCTCAGCGTGGGACGACACCATGACCCCAGCAACTCTTACAGAAGAAAACATTGGGGCTGGCTTACAGTTTCAGAGGTTCAGTCCAGCATCACCATGGAGGGAGGCAGGCAGTCGTGGTGTTGGAGATGTAGCTGAGAGTTCTGCATCCAGATGTAGGCAGCAGGAAAAGAGAGCCACTGAGTCTGGCTTGGGATTTTGAAAACCTCAAAACCCATCTCCAATGACAGGCTTTCTTCAACAAGGCCATACCTCCTAATCCGTTTAAATAGTACCACTCCCTGGTGACAAATCTGTGAGCCTACGAGGGCCTTTCTCATTCAAACCACCACACCTTTTATTGCTCAATCTAGATATTTTGTTTTGTTTAAGTGTTGATGCATAGAGTATGTTTAATAAATATTTTAAATTGATTGAATAATGACTTATAAATATGTGTTTGGTTGATGTGAGTTAAGGAGACTGAGGTAAGTGGACCAAGCAGAACCTGTATCTTGGCTGGTTTAGCATGTGATGTAACAGACCTATTCTAAAAATAAAAAAAATATAATGAATCAGAAAGGTAGCATTTGGTTGCATATGACACTACTTTGGAAGTTATTTTCTAGATGTGTACAGGACAGCATCTTTGACATCTACAAGTCCCCCACTGTCCCAGCCTTACTGAGTGCATCTGGATTCAATGTCATTATGCATGGTTTAAAAAGTGTTTGTGTTCTAATAGATCTACCTAGTTGTAAACATCTGTTGCTCCCTAACAAGTGCTACATTCATTTAAACAGCACTGGTGCACAGAGGTAAATAGAGCTCTGGCAGGCTTACCATAAGGGAAACTGTGTTTGCTTCCTTCATTAATGACTAATGGAGCATTAAGACATGCGTTCCCTCTGAGCCAAGTTGGATAATTCCTGGCACTTAATTCCAGGGTGCTTTCAAAAGCAGAGACATGTATTGACACACCAGAGAGCATGCCCTGTAACAAGCATGGTGGTGACTACCCTGCCAAGATCATACTAAGCTTCAAGTTTACCAGTACCAAATGCACTGATCCGTCGGTTTAACCTTTGCAGTTTGGAGGTTAATTTGGAAAAACAAGCATATATCCCCAGAGCACTTCTGAGAGCAGCTACTACCATGTGACTTGGATAACTCTTTATGAAGATCCAGAATGGTTAAAAACAATGGCAGACCAAAGTCTGCCTCTCAGTAGAATGAGAGTAACAAGCTAAGAACAGAATTACAAATCAAAGTGTGATTTACAAATTAATTTTAAAAAGTCAATTACCAACAGAATTAAAATGAAGAAGGTAGTCACTTGGACATATCAAATAACATATCATCAGAGTGATAACATGAAAATAATAAGCAGTAAGAGACTGACCAATGCATATTAGTCATAGTAGATTTTTAACGTGTTTAGCATTTATTTTAATATAGATTATGATAAAATATAGAATAAGAATATGAATGTTAGTAATGTTGAATATTGGCTATATTTGCTTATGAGGTACATAAAATAGCTTATTTTAGATGTTCACATAGTTATAGTGGTCCACAATAGAAATAACCTTTTTATGATCTGTTTGTTTTCAAGACAGAGTTTCTCTATATAGGCTGTCCTGGAACTCTCTCTGTACAACAGGCTGATCTCAGATTCAAAGATCTGTCTGCCGCTGCCTCCCAAACACTGAGATTAAAAGCATGCACTACCAGTGCCCTGCAAAAGTTTTTTAGGTTTTATTTAATTTTATACATATGGGTTTTCTGCCTGAATGTATATTTGTATACAATGTACACGCAGGGCCATGGAAGCTAGAAGAGACTTTCGGATACTCTAGTACTGGAGTTACAAATGTTTGCAAGCCACTGTGTGGGTGCTGATAATCAAACCAGGGTCCTCTGCAAGAGATAGCTTAACAATTGAGCTATTTCTCCATCCCCAAACATTTTTTCAATTATATAAATTTTGTAGATATCCACTCGAATTGCAGAATACTAGAATACAATATAAGTGTCAACAAAGTAATGCTGTATGTTGGTCTGAGGTCTGGATGTGAGAGCTAATGCTACTAAGGGAGGTAAGTTTGTCCCTTTAGGATTAAATGGTGATGGAAAAACACCTCAGAAAGATACCAAGCTCTCCCCAAGATGATCCTACTTGGATATATTTACAGTCCCAAAGAAAACAATGAGCCTATCCAAAGAGGACCAGGTTTGGCTCAAGAGTCTAAACCAATGTAGTCATGGAGGACAAGGAAGCTTTGACTGGCTAGACTTAAATAAAGTGGCTAGATGCGAACGAAGGTCATGCTTCTTGTGGACATGGAAGGATGAGGCCGTATCCCCAGATTTGACTGCCTGCACAACAGTTCATTCTTTGATTTAGAGAAGGACCCCCACCGCATGGACATCTGTGAGCACCCTGTACATAGAATAATGCAGCTGTGAGGGGAGAATACCAGTCTCCCCTCAGAGTTAAAAAATATTGTCTTCCTAAGAAAGGGTCCGGCAAAGGAAACTTCGTGACCTTGTAAAATGTCAGTGGTATGAGTGGAGTAGTACACAGTAGGTGTAGGGACAGTAAACCAGGGTATTCATGGGAACTTCTGATTCATGCTGTGTCTGTGTATAGATGAGGCTCTTAGATATCTATTGCTGCCTTGAAAGAAATGGGGCCAGGTAGTTATTGGATAAATGAGATGGGATAATAGGTTCTCTATTTGAAACATAGTAAATAATGGATTAAAGGGTTAACTTTTTAAAAAGTAAACTAAAAGAAATATCCAAATGTTGATCATAACCCTGAAGAGGCAATGGTTTTACAAGTCTAGACAGATAAAAAGAAATTACAAAGGAGAATTAAAAACAACTCGGACTATGCAAATATTAAAAACTTATGTTAGCAAAATATTATAATAGCAACCAGAATTCAAAGTCAGACAATGTTGGGAAATGTTTGCAGAGAATGTGACAGACAAAGGCTTGATATCTTTATTAAATGAAATGTTTGTACAAATTGATAAGAGAAACATTGTAATTCTAGAAGCATAAACAGACAAGTCATAAAAAAGAATAGAAAACCAGTAAATAAACATATGGAAGATATTTGATTGATCTGGCAGTCAAGTCCATTTAAATGAGGAAGAAAAAATATGAAAATTTATTTTTATGAAACCCAGTGCTAGTGAGGATGTTGTAAAAGTGGTACTCTCCTGTTTTGGTGATATTTAAATTAGTACCTCCTTTTTGGAAAACATTTGGCAGTACAATATCATGAGCCGTAAAAATGTTTATAGCCTTTGACCTAGTAATTTGACTTGCTTCTGGGAATTTCTCCTGAAGAAAATTAATCCAAAATATGGAAGAAATTAAGGACCTAAGATAAATTGAGAAATGCTAAGTGTCTCACAATAGAGAATAGTTAATGTGTCATGGTACACTGACTAGATGTAAAACAACGTTGTCCTTCTTAAGTACAGAAATGGAGCACAGGCAGACAAGTGGAAAGATTCCTGTGATTTCATAGGAAATAAAGTCATAAGGTATTTACATTTTTGTGTGTGGATATGCATATGAGTGTGGGTGCCCAGTAATGCCACATGTAGTTGCCACTGCTGATTGTGGATGCTGGGAACCAGACTCAGGTCCTCTGAAAGAGCAGCACACACTCTTAACGACTGAGTGATTATTCCAGCCCCTGCAAAGAATTATGCAGAAAAATATATCCGGAAGAAAACAGTTGGAACAACTAAATTTTGAGTTCTTAAGCTGGGGTGCCAGTACATTAGTGAGTTTTTTCTTTAATTCTCCCCCATTGTATTCCTTCCATCTATTAGACCTCTGTGACAGTTGCCCCCTCATTCCCACCCAAGTCCATACCCAATTTCCAGAGTCCTGCTCACGTATGTAAGTGTCCAGAGTCCTGCTCACATATGTGAGCATCCAGAAACCCAGTCATTCACCAGCTATATGGAACTGTCTCATCTCCAAGCTCCATAACGCTGTCTTAGCCTTTCTATGTATGTCATACATAATTCACATTCTGAGGAAATGGCTGATGAATATTGTGTGTCCATTTCTGCAGTTAAATTCCAAACCTCGAGAAGGCGGGACCCATTTCATATGCTTCCCTTGCTTACTAAGCACAGTGCTTCGTCTGCTGAGTAGATGTCAATTTAAAGATGTTTCCTCCCACACTGCAGGGGGAGCTCATGAGGGTCTTCAGCATCTGGGTCCTTTTGGCAACATCCCCAACATAGTGGCAGAGTTGACTGGTGACAACATTCCTAAGGACTTCAGTGAAGATCAAGGCTACCCAGACCCTCCAAATCCCTGCCCTCTTGGCAAAACTGGTAAGGAACATGGCCTTGGGTTATAATGGGAGGTAATTGGAAATTCTGACCCCAGCTACAGTATGAGCTCTCTCTGAAAAATGTTCCTCTTTTTATTAGGGTGAGGCCTCTCTCTTCCCTGAAGCACAGAGCTCCCATATTGGGTGGAGCAACATGGAAGTTGGATATGACCAACCCAGTATGGGGAGGCTGGCCCTGGATGACAGGAAATCTTGAGTCACTGGCTGGCATCAAACCCATCAGTCACCTTTGACTTGCTTGTAGGGTTTTTGGATGGGGAGGAAGAAAGACCAGCTCAGAGTGTGGGAGTCTGGAAAAGTTGATAAGATAGCACAGAGGTTTTTAAAGTGGCGTCCCTGGGCCAGCAGCAGCAGCGTAGCCTGGAACTTAACATAAGCTAGAAATGTGGACCCTTAAGCTGAATCAGACTTATTGAACCAGAAATGCTGACCTGAGTCCTAGCCATCTGAGTACTGAGCAGCCTTGGAGCACACTGAAGTCTGAATTCTACTATTAGAAGACAAAGAAAAGAGACCCAGATTGTGAGCCAAGAGATCTGGGTTCTAGGGTTAACTGTGCGCTATGACTTCCATCTCGTCATCTATAAAAATGTGACACACTCAATGCCTTAAGAAAATGTACAGTGTGAGTTCTGGGTTTTCCTAAGCAAGACCTTTTGTGACATAGTACTCTGTGCATGGCCTTGACATTGAGAGGAGATGACAGTGGTAGATGAGATCCCAGTGATAGATTCGACCTCAGAATCTTCTTATGCCTTTGCTATCACTCCATGAAGCTAACATACTCCACACTGTTTTCCTACCTCAATTGGAAATCTAAGAAAAGAAATCATTTGCTAAATTTAGCTACTGTTGGGGAGGACTTTTGAGACCACCGTACCTAATGCATGATACAGCACAGCACGGCTGAATGGTCCAAGAATGGAACCTTGACTTGCCTCTGCCCTGGCATGATCTCATCTGAATCATCTCACCCATCTCCCTGTGCAGATCCATGCAGCTCTTAGGATCTAACACGGCCACAGGGTTATAAGGTTACTTTTAGGGCACATCTTCAGCCCCCTAAAATCTCACGTGTCTCTCAGACAGGCTTCAGGCTTCATCTCCGCAGCTTGATCTTAGCCCACTTAAAGGTACTTGAGAAATAGTTCCCAAAATGTTGCAAAGCTGCTGCGTTTGGACCACTCTGCTTGGTATCCCTTTCCCACATAATAAAGGCATTAGAAATAGCTCAGTGCAAATGGGGAATCACACTGGGAGTTGTTCGGAAGACTGATAACTTCCACACTAGCCTCCTGGGGCTCAGGGCTGCCACATTACATTCTAAAGCCTTTAGTTTAGTTCTAAGAGCTAGACAACACTGCTAATTGCAAATAGATCTCCTCTCATTGTTGACTTTGACAGGTCATTACTCCTTTGTAATACATAGCGCTAAGACCTTTGAATCAGCGGCCTTCTTTCCTATCCCTATCTTGCAGAAATGCTTACAACTTTTGTTTTCCCCCTCTCTGCTTTACCTCCTCGTTTTATGATGCTAAGACGGTCTTGTATTTGCTGAACAGGTACTCAACCACTGAGATGCATCTCCTGCCCCTATTTCTCCCTTTTTAAAAAAAATGTTGTCTACAATATATCAGAAGCAGAAAGTTTTAAAAACTCACTTTTAGGGGACCATACCTAGTCATTATAGATCTTAAAGAAAAACAAAAGCTAGGGAAGATAACCTGCTTTCTTTGGTTTGAATGGAAAGCATGATGTATACCTCAATGAACCATTGCAGTTGGGCACTATGGCATATTTCTGTAATCCTAGCCCTCAGAAAGCATTGACAAGAGGATTGTGAGTTTGAGGCCAATCTGAGCTACAGAACAGGTCTTTGGTGAGGGCAATCAAAACAAAAGCAAAACTAACCAACAACAACTACAACAACAAAACAGATTATCTCACAAAAAACTTTTATTTAAAGGGAGGTGGCAGAGATGGGCTAAACCTAGCCAGGCAGTGGTGGCGAACGCCTTTAATCCCAATACTTGGGAGACAGAGATAGGTAGATTTCTGAGTTCGAGGCCAGCTTCGTCTACAAAGTGAGTTCCAGGACAGCCAAGGCTATACAGAGAAACCCTGTCTCAAAAAACCAAAAAAACAAAACAAAACAAAAACAAAAACAAAAACAAAAAACCCAAAAAACCAAAACAAAACAAAACAAAAACCAAAAAAAAAAAAAAAAAAAAGCTAAACCTATAGATCTTACATGTTCAGGGATATTTGATCCTTAAGTTTTGATGTGTCTCATTCTAAAACTTAAGTCACTGCTGCTGTAATACACACAGCACCCAGACCTGCCTGAAGATATTGGAATGGTTCCTAAAGACAGCATTCAACAGAAACAGGGACTCATATGGAACAAAAACATACCGCTTAAGGAAACACACTGGACCACGAAGCAAATGAAACATTCTAGAGCAGTGGCTCTCGGCCTTCCCAATGCTGTGACCCTCTTGTGCTGGCCCCTAACCACACAACTATTTTCATTGCTACTTCATAACTGCAGTTTTGCTACTGTTATAAATTGTCATGTAATATCTGTGTTTTCTGATGGTCTTAGGTGACCCTTATGAAAAGGGTCATTTGACCCCCCCTCCAAAGGGCTTGTGGCTCACAAGTTAAGAACCACTGTTCTTGTGGTTCTTCAAAATAGAAACTTGATTTTTACTTATATGTAGTCCTATCACAGGAAGGTAAGGGAATGAGAGAGGTAGATAGTTTTGCTGTCTTGACTCTTGATGCCTCTAGTTACCCTGGCTGGCAGCTTGCATACTGGCAGATGGGGTAAAGTTGGGGAAGTGGACCATAATAAAGTTTTGGGGACAGGCCTGGAAGTGGAATATATATAACTCCTGTCTACGTTATATTAGCTTAGGCATATGATTCCACATTATTGCAAATAAAGGCTGGAAAATTAGCCTTGCTATGTGCCAAGAAGAAAAGGGAAGTGGGTTTGGAGTGCACCCAAGAGGTTTTTGCTCCCGAAGTAGTCCCATCTACCAGGGGCATTGAATCCCAGAGGGAATGTGCCTTAGATTATCTGATATGAACAGACTATGACCCTTAGGTGTCTAGATGTTTTTAAGAAATTAACATTTAGAATAACAACAGATGATTTGATCATTTCTCAAAAACCTTTGTCTACAGCAGATGACGGCTGTCTAGAAAATGCCCCCGACACTGCAGAGTTCAGTCGAGAGTTCCAGTTAGACCAACACCTTTTTGATCCAGAACATGACTACCCAGGTTTGGGCAAGTGGGTAAGTCCGTTTTCAGTGGCTGGTAGAGTTTTCACTTGGATCTTGTGGGGCTAGTAATGCTGGAGATAAACAGCATGCACGGAGGGAAGGAAGGAAGCAAAATTGTTTAGGAGTTGATCCCTCAGAATCTCCATGGAGGGGAACACTATGCAGTTATTATTCCAGACCACACTTGTGTGTCTATCCAACAGTAAACTGATCCCATCGAAAGAGACAGCCCATCATCTTGACTGTACACTAGAGGCTTCTCTTCTGCGCTATTCCACAGACTGAGTCATACCAGTCTCATGTCTCACTAGTGCTTTACGCCACTCAACTCCATGAAAAGGAAAAGAATTTTTCAAAAGGAAAGCTACTGAGAAACGTGTAAAGTTGATCTCTAGACTATGGGAAATGGATGATCCATGTATATCTCTGCAGAATCCAGGAGATAAAGACATCCAGACTTGTGAAAAGACACGCATAAGTCTGCTTTGTGGAGAGAGGGACAGTCTCCAGATGCGTGGCAGTGAGCTAGCTCGTTGTTGGTCGCATGCAACTCTGAGTAGCTGTCAACGAAGGGTGTTGTTTTATAAGCACTTGGAAAGAGAAATCATGGCCACTTGGCACTGGTGTGCTAAAAACAAGTTTTGTCGATCTGCTCATATTACTCCATCACCAGCATTGTGTGTGCCAGCTTAATGAGGGAAATGAAGTAGGCATGGAGCACTTGGATTTCATCTAAGTATTTGACAAGATCTTTTATGATCTCCCATTGGAAGAGGTGAAGACACACAGCCAACTCAACAGAATACCACCAAAAGGCAGCTTGTTAAAGAATCTGTGTCAAGGGGGAGGGAGATGGTACAGGGAACCCTGCTCGTCAGAATGCTACCCCACTCCACATGTGGATCAATGTTTGTCATAAAAGTACAGATCACACACTTCTCAGATTCTCAGTGGATGACACAAAGTTGGAAGGGAGAGCTGTGGATGACAGAGTTAGGACTCAAGGAGATCCCAACTGGCTGGGAAGGTGCCAAGGAAGAGTACAACTGAGTGGGGATGTGTCTAGGTGCCTGTGGTCGGGCCTATGTAATCCAATGATGAAGTCATGTGAGAAAAAAAAATAGGAAAGTGCTGAACAGTGTTAATTCACACATGAGAGTAGATGGTCAATGGATCTGTGGGATGAGTGAACGGGCAGTGTTCCCTCGAAAGACAGCTCAGGTAACCTAAGCCCCTCGGGCCTCATTGAGTCCCTCCTAGGTCAGTGCTCCCACAGCCTTGTGTTCCACTGCACACTGAAACCATGAAGCTATACTTTCCCCTTTCTTCTGCATTGTTTTAGAGAAAGAAATTTATCCTAGATAACCACTTTCTAGCATCTTTCTTCACATTACATTAAGTCAGTTCAGTTCCTTCTGCCCTCGAAATACAATTCCAAATTAAGGCAGGAAAGCAACACACTCAGTTAACCTTTCATCTCCTATTTGTATCACTCTCCCTCTTCCTCTCCTCCCTCTCTTTCTCTCATTCACTCTCCCTCTCCCCCCCCCCCCCACATATAGTCCTGTTAGGGAGAATTGTTTTGTCAAACTATTTTCAAGCCTTCTACTTACAGAATTTGAGACATAAACAGAAAAAAAAAATCTCGAGTGTTATGAAAATCTATAAAATGTATCCCAATGGGATAGTAAGAGGTAAAATAGAGGTGAGACTGAAGACAGAAAGACAACGGAGAAAGAAATAAAGTAATTACACTTATGCTGATCCTATATATAGTGATGAAGATAAGAACAGGTGCCATTTCAAAGGGAGTAATACAACTGTTAGGATCACCGAGTGCCTGCGCCTATGGAGAGGCGGGACCACAGACCTGTTGCTATGGGCCCTATATTCCCAAAATCCCTAGGGCTTCCCAACTTCACCTGGGCCATACATACGTCACAGCTTATATAAAAACAAGGAGCATTCCTTTCTCTTTCTCTTTTCCCCCTTCTCTCTTTCTGTGCCACCTTCCCCCACTCTCTCCCTCTCAATTAAACCTCCTACACATAGAACTGTTTGGACCTGGTGTGTGGTATTTTCAATGTGGTCACCTCTCATATACCATCAACAACAAGAATGGTTATATACTATAGACATAGCCTGAGAGAGAGAGAGAGAGAGAGAGAGAGAGAGAGAGAGAGAGAAAGAGAGACAGAGACAGAGAGACACACAGAGAGACAGAGACACAGACACAGAGAAACAGAGACAAAAGACAGAGACAGACAGAGAGGCAGAAACAGAGAGACAGAGAGAGACAGGCAACGAGAGATACAGAGACAGACAGAGAGAGAGAGACAGAGACAGAGAGGGACAGAGAGGACAGAGAGGGACAGAGAAGGACAGAGAGGGGCAGAGAGAGGCAGAGAGATAGAATCTATATGAAAGTTTATATCCATAAACTCTTCCTATGAGGAATTTTAAAACGAGAGAAGAGGAGATGCATTAAGCATTTATGTGTCAGCTTAAAGGAAGAAGGAAGAAAAAGGAAAGAGCATATAATTAAGAGGAGTTCTGGGAAAAGAGTCACAGTAGATGGGTAAGGTATTGCTAAACAGTAGCCAGGATCAGGTTCAGAAGGGAGCAAACAGGTTCTGAGCCCACTCTGTTTTAGACAGTGTGCTAGGTGCATGGTCTCCAAGACTCACCAAGAAGTGGCTCTGGGCTTTCAACAGTTTTACAGTCTTAAAATGAAAAAGCATAAAGATACAATAAGCCCAAATTTGCATGGATACAGTGCCCATTCTGGCGGTACAGTGAAGGCTGGGTCCCAATGCTAGGAAAGATGGAAGCCAAAGGCAGAGGAAGATGTGAGGCCAGTGGGCCTGAATTGTGGCTTAACAGCAGAGGAAGCAGAGGCACTGCAAAGAATTAGTACTGCAGTCTTAGGGGATGGGGCACAAGTAAGTGGAGTTTGGATCTGAGAACAAGAAGAAAGGAAATGGAGGAAATCTGAGAGTAGGTCAGAGCCCATCTGGGGTTGTGATGGGTGGAAGAGGTGCTAGCTTCTTTTCCCAGCATTTTGCTGGTTTGTTTGTTTGTAGACAGGGTCTTTCTACACAGTTCTGGCTGTCCTGGAACTCACTCTGTAGACCAGGTTGGCCTCAATATCTGGACTCACAGAGCTCCCACTCCCTTTGCCTCAGGGGTGCTGGGATTAAAGGTGTACAGTGCTACAGCCTCTTCTTCAAAGCTCTCTCTTACCAAATCCCACTTACATCCCCTTTAGGAACATTTCCCTCACCCTTCCCTCACCCTCCCCTCTCCCTTCCCTCTCTCTTCCCTCTCCCTTCCCTGTCCCTTCCTTCTCCCTTCTCAGGACACTCCTTGGGTTTCTCTCAATCACACAGATTCATTGTCCACATCAGAGCCGAAGACTAGAATTTAAGACCAAGAATAAAGAGTGCTATCACATATCAATGGCAAAGGAATGACATTTATGTCTCTTATCAGCTCTAATGATATGTTTGTTTAAACTTCAGTTTCCTTGTTTATTTTCTCATTACCACCCAGCAATAAAACTGTGTTTGCTTGATCTTCACATGGAAGTGTTAACTGAGTGTCTATTGCTTTTTTAAGCTGAGATCCACAAAGCAGCCTGGGTGTTTATATAGAAGGATAGTCTCAAGCTTGTCTGCAACTCAACAATCCTTTCAACTTGCAAAACAGTTGTCTCTCAAATAAATGGCACACAAGTCCCCCCCTACTCTGCTTCCTTGACAGTACTGCTTCCCTGTTTCTTATATTATCTGGAGCTGGGTTGCATCTTTAGCAATGATTTCCATATTACAAATATCAGTGTGTCTGTCTTATTTCCTGCAGGGCTCTTTCCTTGTTACTGAATCAAGACATGTTTATTAAATATGCACCATATGACCTCTGAGCCCTGTGGCGGGTAATGGGAAGACACCAATGCTTGTTATATAATAAGAAATTCTAATATTTATAGCACTCACACTACAGTCAGACACTGTGCTAATATTTTACCTCAATCATTTTATCTAGGCTACCCAACCTCATCACTCTCATTGTATAAAGGAGAAAATGCAGGGTAGGGGCCTGGGTAGCCTGCTTAACAACATAGAGCTTGTGATTGACAGAGCTAGGAACTGAACTCCATCTTTACAAACACACACACACACACACACACACACACACACACGTTCTTCATGACTCATCCCTCATAATGTAGCTCTAGAGTTCTATCTTAGGACAGATTGCCTTCACTACAGTGTATATAACTAGCTAGAGTCCTGAGGGTCTATGACCAAAGGCTGATTGATATAAGCCTCCTCACACTCACCTACAATCCTCAAGGCCTCTGGTCAAAGGCTGATGCCAGCCTTTACCCTTAATGTACTTCCTCAGTGTATCAAAACCCAAATGTTCCTCCTTTTCCAGCACCTTGTGCAGCTTTCATCAATAGTTGATCAAAGCCTGAGCTGAGCCTTGGGAGACAGGAGGAGTGTGGTCGGTCCCTCACCAACTCTGTTTATCTCGAATGGTCATGCCATGTTTGAATATTGGAGTTATCTCCAGTTCTGGTTTGTCTTGCTTTCCATATCATTAGACGTGAGCTGTGTATTTTATGTCTTCTTTTACTTGACACATACTAATTGTACAAATATATGGAGTAGAGTGTAGCGTGTTTATACATGTCAATGTATGTACCTACACATTATGTGTGATGTTCAGATCCGGACCAGTGGCATGTTCATAACCCCAGACTCTGTTCATTTCTTCTAAAACATTTGTTATTTTATGTGTATGGGTGTTATGACTCCATGTGTGTCTGTGCTTTGTGTAAGTGCAGTATGCACAGAGGCCAGAAGAGAGCACTGGGTTCCCAGGACTGGAGTTAGAGATAATTGTGAGCTGCCATATGGGTGCTGGGAATGGAACCTGGGTCCTCTGGAAGATCAGCCAATGCTCTTAATTACTGAGCCATTTCTCCAGCCCCTTAGTTCTTTTCTTCATGTTGAAAATATTCAGAGTACTCACCACTGTTCTAAAGCACACAGCTTGTTAAAATGGTTTATTCAGCTGTGGTAAAGCACACTGATACTTATTCCTCCTTAACTGTGTGTGACCTGGATTGTCACTATGCTCTCTCCATCTCCTTCACCGTCCCCAGCACTGGAAGTCACCGTTCTTCTCTCTGTTAGCATGAGATCAACTTTTTAATAATCATAACTTCTTCTTAATCATGCTATCTATGGATATCCTTATCACTTTGCATCACGGGGGTACATGGTGTCAGCTTGTCACCTGTTAGTGGTAGTTTTATTCTCTTTAGTAAAGTGGTGTCCATGTTTCCCTGGTATAAAACTATCATTTTCCATTTGGAATTAACCTATGGGAAACTACTTTGAGACTCTAAACATTCTGATCTCCGTGAGAGATCTGTTAACCAGTGCATTTTTGTACTCACTGATGGTAGTTACCAGACTCAGTTATAACCACAATAGTTGCAGAATGATGAGCTTCTTGCTTTCTTGTTCTTTTCCATCTGCATCCTACTCCCGTGCAGAGCCTCCACTACTTCCTTTCCTGTTTATAAACATGCTCATTTACTTGGTAACTCTATAGATTCATTGTTACTAATTTTGATGTTCAAAATGTCCTGCATTTGGCCAGTAGAAATTTCTTCAAGCTGGCATTCCCTCCCTTTGGACCCAACTCTAGCATTTAGTTGAACATATCCTTACTTTCTGACCCCATCAGATATTTAGCATCATTAATTTTTGTACTTCCGATAGCCTAGTCCTATGATCAGACAGTTCTTCAAAAAGATGTCCATCTCCCAGGGTCCTTTAGGAATGGAACTGGTCATCCAAAATCTTGATGGCCCGATGGAAAGCCCTTTAGTGAGCTTAAACCAGTTGCTTTCCTAGAACTTAGGCCACTCCTCCCCAAGGAAATAACAAATGAATGTCAGAAGAGGTAGCTGATCTATTTTAATTCATTTTGAGTACCTTTTTTCATTCACATGCCAACCCTTGCCACCAAATCCACGGAGCCAATATGGAGCTAACGGAGAAGACCCAGGCATATTCACCATGGAGGGGCAGGGGGCATGGGCATGCTGGTCCTAACCTCTGCTCTCCAGGAAAGCAGGAACCATCTTTGAGAAGAAGACTTCTAGACCTTGTATACTTCTGGTTATACTTTTCCCCAAGAAGCTCTAAAGGGGATGGAGATGTTGCTGCCCCTCATTTCATTTGCAGCATTCTGGAGCAGTGCCAAATATGATGAGCACTGGGTTTTCACAGCACCAGCTTGCTAGACCTTCTGTCCTCCCTCCAGTTCAGACAACTGGAGAAAGTGATGTATATGAGCAGTCACTGTCCTCACCCTCTTTACCCCAACCTCCTTCCCAACACGGGCCTGAGCACCCAGAACATTCTGTGTGCATTAGAGTTGTTTACAGTCAGACACTGAGGTTGAGACCAACTACAATATTCTCATTTCTCAAAGGAATGGTCAGCAGGCCTACCTTTTCTCCCTCCTGATATTTACTTGATCCACCCCCGAAGTGAGCCAGAGATAGGGGCTCTGGCCAATGCTGGTGTTTTTGGCAATGGGCATGCTTCTCCTGGCACAATCTGCCCCTGGATATTTGAGGTTGAGCAGAGCTGTTCATTGTAAATTGCAGGTAGTAGGTTTTAACGAACAAGAAAACCATGAAGCTTATTCTTGGCATTTGTTATTTTCACTTTCAAATCTACCATTTAAATATTTGTTAATAACCAGACAGCTCAGAGGATATAAATGTTGTATAAACTTGCTCCTCACCAGAACTCTGTTAGCAATTTTTTTCTAGGAGTTAGTGTTGGGGTATCCTAGCAAGATGAATTGTCTTTCGTACATTGTTTTCCTTGTGATTAGAAAATCAAATAAAATAACACAAGAAAAACATCCAAATCCCTTTCTTGGTTTTACATTCAGGTTAAGTGTTCTGTCTTTTATAATCTCAACTGGAGAGAAATGTGTGGAGCATGTGTCTGATATTCTAGAGCTCATTTAAATCCACCGTGTGTTTGAAACACAGCCGTATGTGGAAACACTTATACAAACTGTGGTAACAGAACGCCCCCCCCCCCCCCAACACACACAACATAACTCTCCTTTCTGCCAAGAAGTTTTTTGGCAGTTTTTAAAAGGTTCACTCTATTAAAAATGTTATAGACCAAATGGTTCTGTGATTGGCTTGATGGGGCCACTAACTTGAGCCACGGGAGGCATGGCTGCAGAAGTCAACGTCTCGTTTATTTACACAGAGGATTGTTGTTAATGGTCAGACACTGCTCCAGAGAACAGTCATGTGTGTAGTTCATAAAAAGGGAATTAGATACTGAGATAACGTTATTTATTTCAAACAAAGGCCGTTCAAAGTAAGGAGCTGGGCTTCCCGCACCCTGGTATTTTAGCATGCTGTCTCTCCCTGTTTATGAGATTGTTGGTGGCACTGTGTGCCCCGAGGCAGTGCGGAGGACTCTGTGAAAAGCAATGCAGTCACCAGCTTTTCTCTTGTGGTCTGTCATTCTGACACGACATTCCTTTCATCTAGCTTTGTTTCCAAAATATGTGTATGCAAATAACCAGAGGACACACCAAGTGTTGCTTTAAAATAGACGGTTACCAAATTCAATCCATACTTCTACACTTGTGTTTCCTTTTCTTTCCACTCTAGAACAAGAAACTCCTTTATGAGAAGATGAAGGGAGGACAGAGGCGGAAGCGGAGGGTAAGGCACACAGGGACCGGGGTATTTCTGGGATGTTTAACGTTTCTGAGAGGGGCAACTGAAACATTTGGTTTTGAGGAAGTAGCAGAATCTTTTCTGATGCAATTGCAAAGAATAGCACAGAAGTTGTGCATGGCAAGGGCCACCCCCAGCATTTATACCCTTGGTTTCTGGGCTGGGCTTCTTCCTGGGCTTTAGGAGTGTTCCATGAAAATCATGCAACACTCTTTACTTCCCTTCTGGCCAGCAACCATGAAGGACAGTTTCAATAGATGGAACAGACTCATACCCATGTAGGGGAGGAGTGTGCAGGGAAGCTATTGGGGCATGACTTTCCGCAAATATTCAGTAAGCCACCAGAGGAAATGGCTCACACATCTGCATCAATTATGCAAATAAGAAGACAGAAACCAGGAAGTGTGAAAGTGTATACTGCAGGCCATAATTTTGATTTTCTTCTACATATTTTTTATATTACCCTAGCCAAG
The DNA here is from genome assembly GCA_019843815.1 of Montemys delectorum. NCBI lineage: Eukaryota > Metazoa > Chordata > Mammalia > Rodentia > Muridae > Montemys > Montemys delectorum. Next base: position 33,437 of record JADRCD010197794.1, read on the forward strand.
CTAGAGTAGCATGTATTCACCTTATCTCACTTGCTGACTTCCTTGTCTGGTACAGCCTTAGTTAGCTCTCATTGGAGGATTGTCCAAGATGGACCTTTGGTCTCTGCATTGTGCGTTTTGCTACTACTTATATAGTGTTGCCTGGTATAAATCTGAATGTCAAAGTTACATTGGTTTTCCAGTGCATGTTTCTAGACCTCAGGCTTACCAGTGATCAATATCCATCCTGCTAATCTACTAGTACCCTCTTTTATCCGACCAAACAGGAGGGATAAAAACTTTGCTATTGCATAGTAAAGTACTACCACAGTAACTGTTTTAAGTAAAATATACAAACCTACCCAAGGCTGCTGACCATTTCTTTGGAATAGCAAGTACCTAGATCTTGGGAAAACTGGGAAACCAATTAATGGCAATTTTGGCCCAGGTGAAGAGCTTGGCCAAGTATAATCAAAAAATGCTTTAAGTGTGGGGTTTTTGGCCCCCAGGTTGCTTGACAAACACAGACCCACAGCCAATTTCCTATGCAAGAAGCAGAAAGCTGTTACATCTGGAATCAGATATTCTTTGGGAGAATGAACGGGGTTATTAGGGTTTTTCTTGGTGATTCCAGTTTCCAATGGCAGATGGTGACAGGAAGGGTGTAATGCGTTCTTGAGAGAACATCAAGAAATTCTATTCTAGGAGCTCAGAATACACATAATTTACCAGGAAGATGGCTTGAATATCTCCCCATGGTACAACAAGGACATTTCCAAAAAAGACCAATGACTGACCCCCAAATGAATAACTTAGCATGCAGCTTTAATTGTCTCTACTTGCTGGCCCACCACGCCTTCTGCCCGGACTCTGAGGAGCTTAGGGTGACTTTAGGTCACATTTCCATGAGACTAGTAATTACCAAAATTTAAAAATCTGGCTAAGACATATGTCATAAAGGATTTTTACTTTGGCATCCACTTTTTCCACATAGACAAAGCTTAGAATTTATGGAAAGAAAGGTCACTGTGACCCTGGGGTATCAATTCTTCTCAGATAGCTATAAAGCCCATTCTCATTCCTTTAGCCCTGAGCTGCTCTAGACTGATGGGCAAACAGAACTTTCCTTTCACCGCACTGCACCTCAGCTGCTGTTTCCTTCTTGATTGAAGATCTTAATCACCCTCTCTGGAGCATGAATCAATACAAAGAAATCATAGCCCAGGTATTTGAAGAATTAAGGATTACTCTGGTGAAGCTCACCATCTACTGAGGATTTGAAGAGGACAACAAGCAAGGGTCCATCCCAAGCTGTCCTTCCAGTTGTCAGATGAATAATGATCACATGTAACCGACCTAATAACAACTGTCCATAGATAAGTATTGTGAGTTCTTCAGAACAGGCTTAAAACAAAGCACTTAATTCATAATTGAACATCAATCCAAAATGAAAGAGCCTTGACTCTGGTGTCTCCCTCTTCTCCTTTCCTCACAACCTTTGAAATTTTTTGGGACTAGACAGCCCATCTTGCACTATGGAAGCTTCTTAGCAAGAGGACTGAGCCCTAAAGCTACAACCAAAGCCCCATGTTATTTTTGGTGGCTTTTATAGTCACTCCAGGCCATTTGAGTTCCTGGTTGCTTCACATATAAAAGATCAATATACTTTTAAGTGATTTTGAGAATATTTTAACTCTGTAGCTGTATCTTGATACCATCTAAAAGCCACTAGTTATCTTAAGCAGTTTATCATCTACTTAGTCCCAAGTTGACAAATATGAATATCTCATATTCTCTTTTAACATAATTCAATTTTAAGAGTTAATACTGTTACAAAACATAAAAGTATTTCTGGTATTGAATATACTTTTTATTTTTCTTGAATTTTTTTTAAAGATGTGTTTATTATATGTACAGTATTCTGCCTGCATGCCAGAAGAGGGCACCAGATCTCATTATAGACGGTTATAAGCTACCATGTGGTTGCTGGGAAGGGAACTCAGGATCTCTGAATCATCTCTCCAGTCCCAAACATATTTTCTCTAAGTACATTGAGTCTGCCTACTCATAGGTCCTTAGGATGGGCCACACCATACTAGCTGACAATTTACAAAAAAGTACTATTTTGAATTCTTAAAGGATGAATACCTTTTTGTGGCATGCCTCTTTCCAGATCTGTAAAGACACTGTTCACTTTGTAGTCTTCACCTCCTTTGTGAGTTACCTTTGCAGAGTGGCTGTAGTCCTTCCTGATGTACATGTTCATACACCAGAATTTGAAGAACATTGACAAGGGCTGCTCTTGTGCTCCATCCCATGTCTTTTGGAACATGTTCTGATCACCTTTTAACTATGTAGGCCAGGCCCACATGAGGACTCTGTCTGTTTGCCATGGGCACTTAGCATTACGATAACATTGCTCCTCTTTTGTAACCTCAGCCTATTTCTTATATGTCTGTTCCATTGCTGGAAGGCAACTTCAATAAACGTTCTAAAACATTCTAAAACGTTCAAAATGTTTCCTATTCACTAAAGATTATGGTGCAAAGCTCTGGTTACCAGTTCAAATCCAAACCTCAAAAAATTGATATTATTAGAGAAGTAATGAAAACTCTTTGACTCATTCAGAACATCAACAGATGAAAGAGATTCTAGAACACAAAGGGCCGAATAAAGCACAAAGGCCATTTCTGGATGGCTTTGTGTCTTATTTCTCTTTTTGGGTTTGAATGAAGGACGGTTGAAATTGATCACTGGAGCCGTTAATGAACAGTTCAACAGAATCCTTTCAGAGAAGAGCTGCAGCCATGGGATGACCTACTGCCAGTCTTAGAATACTAATTCCTACTTTGTCCAGTTTGCTCTCTATAAGAATAATGCTCACTCCCACCATAGAAAAATCATTTTCTTTCACACGAGACTTGGTGACTAAGTTAGTAGTAAGAATCTTTTCTAGTTCACCCTAAACTTTTAAGCTAAATATAACAATAAAAAGATTACATTGTATTTGATCGAGAACACTACGGTTATATGAAAGACGCTATTAGTAACATCTGTCCGTGAGACTGTGTACTGCACTATGGGGCACTGAGAGACTAACCAGCTCATTGGAGCCATCATTTGGTAGGTGGGTGGTAAGTGTAAGTGCTCTGTTATTTTCCTGTTAACCCAACAGTCAGAAAACAATTCTCACTCGCTTATTCGAAGGCTCTGTATCTGAAGTTCTCATGTAATACCAAAACATATATCTTTTTTTTTTTTTTCAGAGTGTCAATCCCTATCTACAAGGAAAGAGGCTGGACAATGTTGTGGCAAAGAAATCTGTCCCCCACTTCTCAGAAGAGGAGAAGGAACCAGAATAAAGAGAAGACAATAGGTGGAAATCCATACAATGCTTATGTGCATGTTTGTAGAGCCTGTGAGTGACAGCATGCCTTTTTACATATTTATGGATGAAAAGCAGCTGTCCTTGCCTCCATACCAATGCCTGTGCGTTCTGCTAAATTAGAATAAAAGCTCCTTCTCTTTTGGGGATTTTTTTTTTGATGTGGATCTGCAAGAAACATTACAATTAAAATGTATATGTCAAGTATAATAAAAACACGGATATGAAATACTCAGATTTCTTGCAGTTTTGGGTTGTGCTGTTTGGGCCAAGTCTGTAAAAGGCTAGCATTTGATTTTGATTATGTAGTGTATCTAGCCCTTGGGCCTTGTTACACACCAATAAAGAAGTTTGTACTCAAGGGGAGGGGCTGACACATCTCACTCTGCTGCTTCTTAATAAATGTATGTGAGCATTGGCTTGGGAAGTTTTTTCTTTTATATAACAGTATAAAATCAATTTCTTTGCTTAATAGAGCGAGGTGACTTGCAGAAGTATCTAATTTTAGTACTAACGCTATGAAGTCAATGGGGAAGGTGTGATCTCATTTTACATATGTTAGAACTGAGAATATTCAATACATGATGGGAATAATCATCAAAACCCAGAATGGAAGCACCCCCACCCAGGTGTGTGTGTGTGTGTGTGTGTGTGTGTATGTGTGTGAAATGCTATAAATTTTAAAAGACTTAAGAGAAATATAAGCCAAATGGAATACATATAGGTTTTTCTTTGTTTTCTGATTCAATATATATATACTATATATATATATCAATATATTGATATATATATACTATCAATCTGACAAGTGTGAGTAGTGGATGAATATTTGGTGCAGTTTAGTTGCTGCAAAGTTTTATGGCAATCTTTGAATGAGCTCTTGTGTCTTAAAGATGTCTGCTGAACTTTGTGCAGGTGGTACTTAGATTTGCTTTAAAATAATCCATTAATAATGGTGGGGAGGGGTAGGGAGGAATCTTGGAATTTCAATGAATCTGATTAACCATATTGATAGTTGTTGAAGCTGGGTCCCATGTACACAAGGACTTCCTGAACTTCTACCTCTCTGCTTGAATATGCTTGAAAATTCTCTACACTAGCAACAGAGGTAAGGCTCAACAGTAAGACCAACTGTGGTAAGCACTGGTCTGGAAATGTAGCAAATAAGGTAGAAATCTTGAATCATATAGATATGAAGAATTAATGTAGAGTATTTCCCTTGGCCATGAATGTGCCACAGGGCTCTATGGGGAGAAAATTTGTTTGGGGATGAGGCGAGTTGGGTAGAGGGATGGGCCAAAGCATCTTGGAGGAAAAGAGATTTTCATAGAAGAGGAAGGAAACTTAGAGAGGACTACAGTAGATTAATAGACTTGAAAGGGATGTGCTCTTCCAGGTGGGGCTTGGACCACATTTATAGCAGAGGCATTCATTGATTTTCCTTGGCTGGGAAGGGTCATTACCACCCATCAGTCTTTCCATAGTGCTACAGCCAAGGATCCTTGAAGTCAGGAAGGTGGTTGTAGTAAGCCCAAGGACATTTGGGGAACAAAAGAAGAACATGTTTGGCACAGTAGGCAGAAGTAAAGCATATGGTGCAGGAACTGTCAGCATTGCCCTGACTGAACTCTGACTGTGGGTAAGAGCCCACTGGAGGCCCCTAGATGTAATTACACAGCATGAGGGCTCATGAAGCCCTAGCCCCAGAGGATGATACAGTAGGGCCATTCTAGAAGTGAATTTCCTCTGTGATTGCTACTGGGATCGGGGGAGTAGAGAATTGTTTGATGTTATCTGTTGTATGTATTGTCACTGAAGCTACTCTTAACTCCTGCCACATGATTCATTAGGCTGAGTTTTCAAGAAGTAACTATTCAAAATATATTTGCCACTCTAATACAGAATATTCCAGAATACCTAGAATTCCTGAAAGGATCAGTTCTGAGCTTGAAGCATTTATGCCAGGGAACTAAGGTTTTTTGGCACTGTGAAGATATCTGGAGGCGATATGATCTTGGAAAACTGGAGTAATCTTCCATCCCACCATGACTGCCACACAAGTAGCAGCATGACCAGACACTCCACATCTTCTGACCACCCTGGAACAAGAACTGTACTCCTTCAGTGAGCCTACATGTGCTACTCAGCTCAGCCAGCATTGGCTTAGGATCTGAGGAAAAGGTATCTTCAGGTATCTGGTATACAACACCCAGCAAGTCCCTAAGGTGCCTAGAGCACACAGGGACCAGGAAGCTAGAAAAGGTGAGGTAGGGGAAATTGGGGGAGAGAGTGCAGGAGAGGGGTAACCAACAAATTCTGATAAGATTGTGAATCCTGAAAACTGTCCTCCCAGAAGAAAAGTAAGTGTTGGCGGTCAGGAGGTAATTCTGCAGTGGCATGGTTAGTCATTAACCCCATTACTTGAACAGCTGGACAGCTGATGAGATTGTACAGCAGAATAAGAGGAAGGAGAGTAGGGAACATGGGTTTATTGATAAGCATTGTTTCAAGAGTCTCTTCACACAGCAGCATAGAGAATACTGTCCACATTTAGTCCCCCCTTTGAAGGGGGGACTCTACTAGAAGATGTGAGGAATGCAGCAGCGACTACTTAGAGGAGAGTCTGAACAACTTACTTTCATTCTCAGGAAGGAAATCCTGAAGTGTCTGCCACTAGGCTGATCATATGCTTGAAAAAATTATTAAAAATAGAAGAAAGAACCATAGATACATTTCAAACATTGAATGCAGGGAATGTTCCTGTGAGTTGTACAGTGATGAGGAACTGCTGCTCCATCTGGTGGGTCAACTTTCCTCCTGCTGACTCCTGACAGCAGCATTGGAGAGCAGTGGCTAGCACAGATGCTATTCTGAGGCCTCAGAAGGTTAATTTTATTGTGTTGTTTTACTTTTGTAATAGTGATTATATGACTCTAGACATAGAGCCTTTCCCTACTTCTATATAGGATGTAGTATGCTCGGAATGGGAGTTACCATGACATCCTGCCCAATCTTATCCCACCTCACCAACCCAGCCCCATCTTCCTGTCATTCTAACAGATTAGTACGTGGATTTAGGTTATAGGAAGCAGTGTGATCAGGCATGTATATGCATAAAGTACAAATAAATTAATCTTAAAAAATAAAGACAGGCTATACACTGTACAGGTTATACACTGTAAGCTTATCCCAGAAGAGTAGGATTTTCAACGTTCATTTATACAATTGGGGAGAGGCCATGATTTTGCCTCACAGTGTTTTTGTCTCTGCTCCATAAGGCAATACACTGCTCTAAACACAGAAGATGCTGGCATTAGAAAAAGCTTTCACTGGACACTCAGTTTGTTACGATTAGAGTAACTGGGACTTCTCTGTAAGATGATATGATTCACCCAAGTGTTTCATGAGTCAAAACTGTGCCATGAGAGACACAGAATGATTTATGATCCCAGACACAGTGTAGAGGCTGATCGGATATAGGAGTCATGGATGAAAAAAAAAAAAAAGTCTGTCAAGTATAAAAAAGACTCAGAGAAAGGGAAGTTTAGCTTGGCATGGTGACATATACCTGTAGTCCCATGAGGTCAGTCTGAGCTACAGAGTGAGAGCTAATCACAAAAAACAAACAAACAAACAAACAAGAGACAAAGAGAAGCAGGTTGACTAGGAGGAGAGTGGTAGCCTACTCACAGGAAATATATCAGGAAAGAGAGTGGAAGGCTTATGATGGTTTAGACAAATGCCTGTGTTAAAAGCTTGGTTTCCATGTGTAGTGCTATTGGGAAGTGACTCAGTCTTTAATAGGCAAAGTCCTCTTTAAAAGTGCTCATAGGAAAGTTTCAAATCATTGAGGATATGCCCTCAAGGAAAGTCTCTATCCCCTCTCTTTTGCTTCTTGGTCATTCTCTGCCATACACTCCCATCATGATATGCTGCTGACAGCAAGGCAATGGGTATAACCAGTCAATGGGTGGAGTGCCTAAACAGTGAATCTTTTCTCTTTGTAACTTATTTCTTCAAGTATTCCTTACAGTGATAGAAAGGTACAACCACTCTGGAAATCAGTGTGGCGGTTTCTCCGGAAATTGGACATAGTTTTACCAGAGGACCCAGCCATACCACTCCTGGGCATATACCCACAAGACGCTCCATCATGTAATAAGGACACATGCTCCACCATGTTCATAGCAGCCTTATTTATAATAGCCAGAAACTGGAAACAACCCAGATGTCCCTCAACAGAGGAATGGATACAGAAAGTGTGGTACATCTACACAATGGAGTACTACTCAGCTATTAAAAACAATGAATTTATAAAATTCTTAGGGAAATGGATGGATCTGGAGAGTATCATCCTGAGTGAGGTAACCCAATCACAAAAGATCACACATG
>JADRCD010197794.1:41592-53071 GCA_019843815.1 Montemys delectorum
ATTCATTGAACTGAGTACACGGTCCCCAATGAAGGAGTTAGAGAACGACTCTATGGAGTTGAAGGGTTTGCAGCCCCTTAGGACGAACAACAATTACTAACTAGTACCCTCAGAGCTCCCAGGGACCCAACCACCAATCAAGGACTATACAGGGTGGGATTGAATGTACTGGCAGCAGGTATATAGTAGAGGATTGCAAATTTGATCATCAATAGGAGGAAAGGACCTCGGCCTTGTGAAGGTTTTGTGCCCCAGTGTAGGGGAATGCCAGGGCCAATAAGTTGGAGAGGGTGGGGTGGCGGGCATGGGGAAGGGGGAGGCAAAAGGGGTTTGTTCTTGCTTTTGTTTGTTTGTTTGTTTGTTTGTTTTGGAGGGGAAGATGGGAAAGGGAAAATGTACATGTAAATAAAGAAAATACCTAGTAAAAAATAAATAAATAAATACTAAATTAAGAAAATTAAGAAAAAAAAAGAAAGATGATCTTCAAAGCCAGGAGAGACATAGATGGTTGAATATTTTAGCCAGGGCAATGCCTGTGCAAATTATGAGAGGAGCAAGGGTCTGTGTCCTAAACCAATAGGGCAGAGAGTCTGGGAAGGGGGAAAATCTGGTCTATGAGAAGAAGGTCAGGATTTTCTTGAGATAAGGGGTTTTAAAAATCATTGTCTTACTTTAGATCAATGTTCCAGCCATTTTTGCCTTTTCTTCATCAGCATCCTTTTCTGCATAATAATGGTAAAAAACTGCTACATTTTCACTAGTTCCTTAAATTTGTTCATCTTATTTTAAGCACCCAGTACCTCTCTGTCTTGTCTTCCTTTTTAGCCTGAGATCTTCCAGAGAGACTTCCAAAAGCATACCTGGTGCCAAATGAATGAATGTTAAAGACTGTTTTGAAAAACTTCTAAAAGGTTCTTCATCTTAGCATATGTACAAAGAAGGATGGGCGCCATGCTCAGTGGATAAAATATTTGCACAGAAGCACAAAAACATGGGGTTAATTCCCAAAGCCACATTTAAAAGGCTAAGGCTGAGGACGCGCTTGCAATTCCAGTACCATAAAGGTGAATATATAAAGTCCCTTGGGGCTTGTGGGCCAGCTGAGAGTAGCTGTGATTCTGTCTCAAAACCAAAACCAAACCAAACAAACAAATCAAAACTGAAGTCTGGATTGGAGAGATACCGCACTCAGTAAGAAGCATGTGCTGCACAAACCCAGGGACCTGAGTTCTGGTTCTCACCTCTGATGCAAAAGCGGATGTTGGGGGACTCTGTAACCCCAGGCTGGACCAGTGCTACTTTAATCCCTGAAGTTCATTGTCTAGCCACTCTAGCCAGGCAGTGATCTCTGGGACCACTGAGAGTCCCTACCTCAGAAAATGAAGGATATGGAAAGATAACAACCTTCAGCCTCACACACAGCAGCACACATGTGCACACACACATACGAACACATATACATGTGTACACCACATGTACACACACACATATTCACATGTGCATCTTTATACACAGGAACACACACACACACACACACACACACACACACACACCCCACAAAAAGAAATAAGGGTGTTATGACCTTTAAGACCTTTACGACATTTGGCATGATTCTCAGGCTTTTCTGAGAGAGATCCAGCAGAGGCAAATGCTTTTTTCCAAAGTCACTGCCCTATGATAACCCATCCAAAGTAGAAGTGCAGAAGCTCATCTAAACTCCTCTACTTGCTGCATTTCAAGGATAGCTGAGCATCAATGTATGGTGAGTAGAGTAACAATCCTGCTCTTCACCACAGCTGATCTGAAGTAAGCGTTGGACTCCACTATGGATTTTCATTAACTGGTGCCCCTCTGACTATGGGGTACCCCATAGCCAAATGGGCAGCATGTAGGGCATGTGGCAGCCTTTAACTTATATCAAGAACTATAGCAATAGCCTTAGGAATGACTAGAGATAGACTCTGGGAAGAGTTGGCCAATCAGTGGTGGGCTTAATGGCAGTACTGTAGAAGCATTGCAAAGAGAGGCCATGGGAGTAGGCAACCACCCCTCAAAAGTAGTTCTGGGACATTATTCCGTAGCTGCTCTGGAAGCCAGATATACTTAACCAGAACTATATCTTTAAGAAGTAACATGTGAAGTCACAGGAGGCCAGGGTTTTCCCATTGCTTGGTGTAGCTTGGTTCAGGCTTGTTCTTTGAAGCCTTCATCTCATTTTTCTAAAGAAGAAACAGGATGTTCCCACAAAGCAAATTTCTTTGCCCAAAATCTAGTGAGAAAACAAGGACCATAAAACTTCTTCATAGACATGCAGTGAAAGAAAGCTTGACTGTGGATTAGAACAGATGAATCCATGGAGAAAGGTGGCAAGAGTTTAACTGTTTGTTTGTGGGGGGCGTTGTTACACCTTAGCATCTTAAGTTCATGATTAAAGGAGGGTATTGTGAAGATTCTAGTAGAAAAATGTCCTGGAATTTTAGATGTGAAACATATGAATTTAGATGTTGTAAAGAAAATCTCTTAAGAGTTGCTACCCTCACATTAAAGACCCAAGAGGTACAAAACATGTTAACAAAATCCACTTGGCCACTACAGTAATCTCCCACAAGCAGAATGTCGGATGACACAACATTTTATGTATTTTACATATTCATTAAGTAGTTATAATCAAGGACATATTCTGGGTGCCCTTATATACTGAGCTCTGCTCTGGGTCTGGGAGGTTGTCCTAGTTTGATTTCTGTTGCAGTGATAAAGCACTAGGAACAATAGCAAACTGGGGAGAAAAGGGATTATTTGGCTTATGTTTCCAGGTCTTGGTCCATCAGTGAGGGAAGCTATGTAGGAACTGGAGGAAAACACATGGAGGGATGCTGCTTTCCTGGTCATCTCAGCTAGGCTTCTTATATAACCCAGATCCACTTGCCCAAGGTGCTGACCACCATAGTCTGGGCCACACATTAATCACCAATCAAATCAACCACTCACAGACATGGCCACAGGCTAATCTGATCTGAGCAGTTCTTCAATCAAGCTTTCTTCTTCCCAGGTGGTTCTAAGTTATGCTAAACTGACACTAAAAACCAACCAGTGCAGAATATTCTGCAAAGAAAAAATGTGTAAAATATGGGTTCTTGCCTCATAGTTGATCATATAACATGGTGAGCAAAAAGATGCCCAATGGTATACTTGTACTGAATCTTACATCACTGTAGGTGAACAAAGCAGTTAGACACAAAAAAAATTGTAATCAGAGTTACAATGGTCCTGAGTTTTATGATTCATAACTTTTATAACTTATAAGTGAAGAACTTTCAGCTCATAGAATCTTCTTTCATCTGAAGAAATAAATGGGCACGGCCACACCTACCTCATGAAATTGATGTGAAGGTAAATTCCATGCAAGAAACAAATTTTCACTCTGGGATGTCTCTGGATGAAAGGACTTTACTACGAGGCATTAGGTGTTTGCAGAATTATTTGAAGATGCTGCTAAGCATGAGACAGGGATCCATGGCCGGGCCTAGTGACTTCAAAGTCACTGGCATTGCTGGAATCTGCAGGTCAAGAAGTGGAGGCTGATGACCCCAACATTAAGGCTGATGCACGACACCATTGTCTGGACAGCAGAATGCTAGCTTGTCTGCCGCTAAGGTTTCTGGTCACAGCCATAGCAACTGCAGAAAAGTGTTTTCTCTCTTCCACCCTCAGAGAGTATTGTGGAAATGCATATTATTTGGTGCTCTGGTTTGCCATCAGATTCCTGACTGGCATCTATCATTTCTATTTTCCATGTAGAGGTAGCCAAACTATTGGTAACTTGAATATTCTGTCAAGAGCCCAGTTGTACTGATCTCAGGTTAGGCATTAATCCACTTTACTCAACAGCTTAAAGGAGAAAGGTATGATTTTGGAAATGTAAAGATTATTTTTTCCAGTCTTCTTGTCTGATAAAATAAGAAGGCTTACTCTAAAGAAAATAAGCGATCGTAGCAGACATAAGTCAAGCTTAAGCTGTGTCATTAATTTTGACATAAAGATCATTCCCTCCTGCCTTGGATGCACAATGGCATTAATGAAAACTATGCACATGGAGGTATGTCTCTGCCATCTTTTATTATGCTGTGGTTTTATTTTTATTGCTTTTTAGATTAGGCTGCTAGTTAACTTAATATCCTAAATGTTAGGAACTTTCCAACTTAAATGATGCTTTTTTTGGAGTGCTGGATAGAGGAATAATCTATCATGTTGAGATGGGCCAGTTGTCCAAGAAAACTCAAATTATCTTGCAACTAGCCAATAATACCCAGGATGGGAAGTAATTATTTTTCTTGTAATATCAGATGAACTTAGGGACTGACAAGGGACCACAAAAGAGCCAGACAAAAAATGAAGAGATGCCTAAATATTCTATTTTACCCACCACCAATAGGCCATGAAGAATTTCCTGAATCACTTTTTACATATGTCTTGACTGTTGATTCATCAAAGATGTCTTCAATAGATTCACAACTCAAACCACACTGCAGTATGTTTTGTTAAGGAAAAGAGGGGACTGAAGGTGTGAATGTAGTATTTCTTCTACTTTGGCAATGGGTATGTTTGAAAGAGCTGCTGATGGTATTCATCAGCAGCTAGTACTACGTTAATATGCTCAGATCTGTACACACACAAGCCACAGCTGCAACATTCTCATATGACGTGAGATCTGTGTGCAGGGCACCTTCTGCCATCCACACTAAGATCTGTGTGCAGGGCACCTTCCACCATCCACCTTAAGAGAAGGGGCTACTTGGGACACAATCTTTGAACACATATCAGAGCAAACAGATTTTTTCAAGAGGCCTGAAGTAATTTTTTGTTCCTGATTCATTATATATATGAAAAATTTAAACATTTTCACATTTAAACAATATATTTTTATCACCACTATTTTAATACATAGCCTTTTTCCCTTTCTTTCTTTCTTTCTTTCTTTCTTTCTTTCTTTCTTTCTTTCTTTCTTTCTTTCTTTTTTTTACAAGTTCATTTTATTCTGTCCCAGCCTTTCTGTGTTTCTTGTGAGAAAAGAAGCAGAGTTCATTTAAAACACTCTTGTTTATGATGGGTGAAACCACAAGTCCTTTGTGATGTTAACTCAGTCAGAGGAAGATAATTTGAACTTCAGAGTATTTTGTGTTTGGAGAGAAAGTGCAGCAAGGAGAATGGGCTCTTGTCGATGCATTGTATTACAGGAAGGAAAAGATCAAGGAAGAGTTGGTTTTTAAAATGTCAAAATATGAGAATTTGATGGGAAGAAAGAAGGAAAACAGAGCAGTTGGAAATGCAAAGATAAAAGAGCTGGATCCAGACATGTCTATGTAATTTCCCAGAAATGGAAATTGTACTAGCAATTTGGAAAGAGATATGGAGAAGCAATATGCATTAACTGTTGAGTGTTTCTTTAGCAGTGAAGGGTTTTAGAACACATGGATGGTGTAATGGGCTAATGACTCATCTACATATGGGCTTGTCCTTGGTGACTGATGAAAGGAGAAGCCAAGTTTCATAAGGAATTAAACATGGAAGAGGAAGCTAAATCCTTTTTCTAGGAAGGAAAAAAAAACCCTCTGGGAGGCTTCTGGGTCATCAGCAGAGTGTTAACTAACTCAGCTAATTAAAGTCATATTGAGATAGATCACACATGCAGGGCCTTTTAATGTTCCAAAGCGCATTATCTGGGCATCACTTCCCCTGTTTTCCTGATGACCCAGGAGTTGACTTGTCAGAAGCTGTTCAAGTAGCTGGTAGTTGAGCCCAGGTACAAATTGAATTCTTTCCACCACATGAGTGATGCTCAAAAGCTGGCTGCTTATCAAAATCATTTGGAAAGCTTTGTAAAATACAGATTCTTGGGCCTCCACCCAGGAAATTCTGATTCAGTAGTCTAGAGAATGCTCTGAGAATCTTTTTTTTCCTTTTTCTTTTAAGTTCTAACATTGACTCTGATATAGTTTATTTGGGAAAACACTGCCTACAGAGATGATGTGAGAATGGGCAAAGATGAGAGCCCAGAGAAGAAGGTAGACTGTGGTAGTCAGTCAGTACTTTGTGAACAGCCTATAAAACTACACTGTGGTCTTATAGACTCCAGACAGATCTGAAAAATGCGCTTGGCCTTTCCTCTAACCTTACTCCCATAGACCTAGACCTCCCTAGTAGGCCAACTTCTCCTCCAGGTCTCCTGTGCTTTGCAAGTATGCTTCAGAAGGTGCACCCCAGTGTCACAGTCTCTTCTTCCATGGTATGTTACAATTGGATCCTCAGTCATGCCTCAGTTCTGGAAAAGCAAGAGGTATTTGCAATCAAAGCCACTCTCAAGGAATCAGCCTTGACCTTGTTCCAAAACAAGAGTGCTTAAAAGATCTGGTAACAATATGCTACATACCCAATATAGTGGCTATTCCTGGTTGTCAACTTGACTATGTCTGCAATGAACTACAATCCAGAATTAGAAGGCTCACCTGTGGCCCTAATCTGGAGGCTGAGAGATACAAGTTTCTGACCTGAATCTTGGCATGGAGACCTTGAGGAATAGTGGCTATGAATCCCATAGGATTAACATAGAAAGTTCTATGAGTTCAAGATCATCTAGGATTAAAGGTGTGGTGGCATAGTGGCTATGAATCTTAGAAGATTAAGACTGGAAGATCTACGAGTTCAAGCAAGGTCATCTGGGGTTAAAGGTGTGGTGGCACACACTTTTAACCTGGGCCACACTTTTTGCTGGAGACCTATATAAGGACATTGGAAGAAGGAAGGCTCTCTGCTTTGCCTGCTTGCCTTGTGGGACTGAGCAACTGCTAGATCCTTGGACTTCCATTCATAGCTGCTGCCGACTGTTGTTGGGAGTTGATTGTTGGGAGTTGGACTACAAACTGTAAGTCATCAATAAATCTCTTTACTACATAGAGACTACCATAAGTTCTGTGACTCTAGAAAATCCTGACTAAGACACCCAATTATTCTTTTAAAAAAATAATGTATTGGGGCTGGAGAGATGGCTCACTGGTTAAGATCACTGTCTGCTTTCTGAAGAGCCCAGGTTCAAGTCCATCATGGCAGTTCGCAACTGTCTGTGACTCCATTTCCGAGGGATCTGACACCCTCACACTGACATGCATAAAATAAAATTAAATAAATTATTTGAAAAAAATTACTTATTTTTATTTTAGGTACATTGGTGCTTTGTCTGCATCTATATCCGCGTGAGTGTGTCACGTCTTCAAAGTACAGACAGTGGGGAGCTGCCATGTGGGTACTAGGAATTGAACCTGAGTCCTCTGGAAGAGCAGTCAGTGTTCATAATCACTGAGCCATTTCTACAGCCTATCTGATTATTCTTTATTTTATTCAAAATTTTTTTCCTTTGTACTAAGGGTAAGAAATCTGAAATTCTCCCTACACTGCATCCTTAAAGTCTCCCAGAAAGCCAAGGTAACTGTGCACTACTACCCTCTCACGAAAATTATCTCACTGTTTTCAGTGAGGTGAACATCCAGCATGACAGGATGCCAACACTTACTTCTTCAGGATCTGGGAAAATCAACTTTTTATTTTACAAGTTATTTCTATCCTTTTATATTGCTCTCCATATATTTTTAAACATTACCCTATTTTTCCTAGGCTATTAAAACATTAGAATTAGAAATTCAAAAGGAAAAATATATTCCTTCTGGTGGATAATATCATGTTTAACATTTAAACTATGAATCTTTTGAATATTAAGTAAAAAAGCTGCTGGGGAATCTCATTTAGGGTTCCTTACATAAACAGGTCTAAATAGGAAAACATCTTCAGCAAACGATAAAAAAAGGAATTAGTTCAAAAAATATATAAAGCTTATCTATTCTGTACTAGACAGTTTTCCAACGTCTAGAAATGGGCTGGATTTTTAGCAATAACAGAAGAAACACCTTATGTTCATAAAACAGAGATTGAATCATGATGATAGAACTTAAAACCCAGGTTTCTGTACCGAAGTCTGTTTCATTCGTCACCTGTTATAAAACCATTACGTTTAAGACATAAATCTCAGGTATACAGTAAATGTCACATGGCACTATCCTATGAACCAAGGACATTCTAGTTGTATTAGTTTAAGCTGTTGACTAGGGTCTTAGGAGTCTGATTCCTTAGGATTCCCTTGGTTGCATGGGCTCTCGCATCACTTCTAGGCATCTACATTTTTTCATCATGTGTAGGTATAGTTGCACAGTCCTAAACCAGGATCTAGAACACTTAATTGGTGATAAGGTCTTGTTACAGCCTCCTCAAACTCCAATGGGTGTCAGGTCAGGTCAGCCCACTGCTCTAGCTGGACCAGCCAGCTCCGTTTCCTCTAGTTTATATATATTTTTAAAACAAACAAACAAAACAATAGGGCATACCATAGATGAACAGACCTAACAGTTGGAAGACAGAGAAGATGCCAAAGCTTGGAGGACTATTCTCTTTCTATTGGTTTTATAGGGATGGGTCAAATGCCTGTTATCTTGCTGCTCCTGGTGGATGGGGAACCAGGGAGCACAGGGGTGTGTTCTCTGACTCCACAGCAATCATAACAATGGAAGGGCTCCTAGAGGACTGTGATCAGAACCACAATGCTTAGCTCTCCAGGGAGTTTCAGCTAAAATGTAGAAACCAGAGCAGGCTGAGAACAGTGGGAGCCTCTTTGTGGTTATCACCCAAAGGAGAAGGAGAACAACTCTGTAATTTTGATGGCAACAAATGTTTCTGTCTTCCAGGGAGGAAGTGAATGAGAAATGGAGCTAGGCTTTACACAGATCTCACAGGAAGGAAATGCATGAAAATTAGACAAATTATTAAACTGGGTAATATGAAGACCTGGTAAGAGCTAGGAAGGGCTTTAGGCAGAAGTGTAGAGTTCGGTGCTGATCCTAGATTTTTGCTCAAGGGTTAATGAGACAGCGTGGTGGGCATGGGCAGGACAGCAGAGAAACCATGGCAGCCATCCAGATGTACAGTGATCTTGACTTGGACTGGGGGCATTTTGAAGTCAAATATGTGAACTGCCACTGGCAAGCAAGGTTTGGGTGAATACCAGTATGGTTCCCTTGGTGATGGATAAAACAAGCCAGGGTGCATTTGACGAGACTTCAGCTCAGCCTGTGCTAGACACACAGGGACTCAAAGATGAGGGTAGATGTACTTCTCTGTGTACTCAGGGCTGGATTGCTCAAGAGCAGAGGGAGACTGAGACGACCAGGCAAACATTGAACTCAGGGCAAAAGCGAGTGACTATCATGTTGTTTGATCTTCATCCTCAAATTCCTTGTTATATCTGGGCAACTTAATGTCCATATTAAATACTCAGACTGGAAATAAAATTCTTGCTTTGAAAGTTGTCCTTATAAGTGACAAGATTCTTTTTCTTAGATTTGTATCATGGAATTGATGTGTCAATAACTGCTATAAAAAGCTAAAACTTTAGTACCACTTAGATGAGCTGTCTGTCTTTGAAATAAACATGAATCCCTATTTAAAAGCTCGTAAGTGTCCCTGTCTTCCCCATTCTTCTTTTCTTGCCCTTATATTTATCTCCTTTCCTTTCTCTTCCCTCCCTCCCTCTCTCCCTCCCTTTCTGCCTTCCTTCCTTCCCAAGAAGACCAGAAACCTAATAGAGGTGCAGACTAGGTTTTCTAGAGTAGTAAGAAAAAAAAATTAGCATTCCTTGAAGGAAAATCCACTCTTCACTATCTAAAAACAGTGGGTTGCTTGGGTTGGCAGTGTAGCTGCTGTATGAATATGATTGATTTTCAGCAAGGTTTCCATCTATTACAGCATGCCTTCACAACAGTGAATCAATTGTGTTTCATTCTCTAGAATCATTGTGTGCTCCAACTGCTTCCCTTTAATATGAAGGAAATGAAGGAATGTCGCCTCTACTCAGGTGCCCGGGATCCTGCAGTCCCCTTGCTGATCAGGGTGATGTGGTCGTCAGAGTCACCAGGAATCTTACTGCACCTGGCAGACCCGTGGGAGATCATCTGAAGTCAGTGTCTAGGGACACATAGCCACGCTGCCCACTTCAAAGCTTGTCTATTTTATTTTGACTTTCTTGTCATGAGAAAGACAACACGGGGTACAGAAACAAACATTACAGTCAAGGTTACCTCACGCTGTTGGAAATGCTCTCCCCGAGCCAGGACTTCTTTCAGTGTAGGGCAAACAGGCTGGGTGCTCATCTCCGAGCTTTCTCTTGCATTTTGTAGGTAAATATGAAAGGATTTCTCTGATAACTGTTTTCTTCCTTGTCTGATCCTTTCAGTGATGCTATGTGTCTATAGAGAGTGTGCCCCAAGTGTGTATGAGGCTCTTTGCAGACATTGATAGACAAATGGTTAGTTTATATAATGCACACTTGTATTGCTCTAACTTAGGCAGTGAGGAGAACATAGTTTGCTTTTTTGTCGTTTTTCTTTTAAAAAGGAATGAGGAATCAGATTTCAAATGATCCAGATTCCAATCCAGGAAGCAAAGGAGTGGAGGTAAAGGTGCTGCTGCATAGGCCTGTAAACATGAGTTCGAGTCACAGAACTCACCTAGAGATGAAAGGAGAGAATCAATTCCACAAGAGTGTCTTCTGATCTCCATATGTGCACTGTGGCACACATTCCCACAACACACTCAGCATTCTTTCACACACAATAATAATGAATAAATAAAATTCAAAATGTTTAAACTTTGATTTTTGTTAGCCCAATGTCAAGTGGCAATCAAGTTCAGGTTGCAGAAGGAAAATCAGGCCTGGGATTTATTCCCCTTCTTTTATTCTTATGCTCTCTCTTTTGAGCAAACACCATAACTGTAAAAAAAAATTATTATTTGTAAGTTCACAATTTAAAACATAGACATGTGCTAACCTAGAACCAGAAAGGCCACTGCCACATATTCTCTCAGGTGTGGGTCCTAGCTTCAAAAATTTGGACTCTGCATTTGATTTGTAATAACTGTAGAAGGCAGAGAGCTAGAAAACAGCCACTAGAGGGTGGAGGAGAAAAGTCTCAAGGGAGGTTGGGCAGCAGAATAGAGGTGGTGTGAAGGGAGGCCAGGGAAGAGAGGGGAAGGCTTAACTGTAGGGGATGGGACAGGGAGGGCAGAAGTAAGGCACAGGGAAAGAGAACTAACACGAAAGAAACATACTGTTTTATAAGTGTTCCAAAAAATATAATAACAGGAGCTAGAGAAGAATGTGGCTCAGAGGCTAAGAGTGCTTGCTCCCGTTCTCAAGGACCTGAATCTGGGTACCAGTACCCACATCAAGTCACCTGTAACTTCAGCTCCAAGGAGTTCCAAGGCTCTCTTCTGGCCTCTGTGGGCAGCCACATCTATGTGGAATATTCACACATAAAACAAACAAATAGTTTTGAAAACACATTTTGCATATAATTTTTAAAAGGAGTTTGCCTCCCCCCCC
>JADRCD010197795.1:0-18668 GCA_019843815.1 Montemys delectorum
AAACAACTTTTATAATACTTATTTGTACTGTTATAATATTTTATAAATTTTAAGGAATATGCCAAAACGATATTGTAGGTATTAAAGGGGGTCTCTGGGAGGAGTAGGGGTACAAAAGGGAAACAAGAATGTGATTTAATTCTATTTACTTAAACATAAAATATGTTTTTAAATGTTAATAAATTCAGAGAAATTGAAAAAAAATAAAAAAGAAAGCTAGAAGAAGAGCAACCAGCATCCAGAGTTAGTTAAAAAACCCACAAAAATAAACAAACCAATTTACAGCAGAAATAAATGAAATTGAAAACAGCTGGGGAAATCACCATCCCTCACCTCAAGCTTTACTACAGAGCAATAGTGATAAAAACTGCATGGTATTGGTACAGAGACAGACATGTTGATCAATGGAATAGAATTGAAGACCCAGAGATAAAACCACATACTTACGGACACTTGATCTTTAACAAAGAATCCAAAAATATACAATGGAAAAAAGAAAGCATCTTCAATAAATGGTGCTGGTCTAACTGGCTATATGTAGAAAAATGAAAATAGACCCATATTTGTCACCTTGCACAAAACTCACGTCCAAGTGGATCAAGGAACTCAACATAAAACCAGATACACTGAATCTAATAGAAGAGAAAGTGGGAAAGAGCCTTGAACTCATTGGCACAGGGGGAAATTTCCTAAACAGAACTCCAATGGCCCAGGCTCTAAGATCAAGAACTGATAAATGGGACCTCATGAAACTGGAAAGCTTCTGTAATACAAAGGACATAGTCAATAAGACAAATTGGCAACCTACAGATTGGGAAAAAAATCTTCACTAATCCCACATCTGACAGAGGACTAATATCTAAAATATATAAAGAACTCAAGAAGTTAATCACCAAAAAACCAAACAATCCAATAAAAAATGGGGTATAAAACTAAACCGAGAATTCACAACTGAGGAATTGAGAATGGCTGAGAGACATCCTGAGATTCCATCAATCAGAATGGCTAAGACCAAAACCTCAGGTGACAGCACATGGAGAGAATGTGGAGAAAGAAGAGCCCTTCTCCTTTGCTGGTGGAATTGCAAACTGGTACAACCACTCTGGAAATAAATCTGGAGGTTTCTCAGAAAATTGAAGACCCAGCTATACCACTCTTGGGAATATACCTAAAAGATGCACCACCATACCACATGTGCATGTGTTCCACTATGTTCATAGCAGCCTTATTTGTGATAGCCAGAAGCTAGAAACAACCTAGATGTCCCACGACAGACGAATGGATACAGAAAATGTGGTTCATTTACACAAAGGAATACTACTCAGCTATCATGAAAGAGGACACCCTGAGTTTTGCAGGCAAATGAATGGAACTAGAAAATATCATCCTGAGTGAAGTAACTGAGACCCAAAAGGACATGCATGGTATGTACTCACTAATAAGTCAATATTAGCCAAAAAAAAAAAGTACAGAATACTCAAGATACAGTCCATAGAACTCAAAAAGGTCAACAAGCTGAAGTTCCCAAGTGAGGACTCCTCAGTCCCATATGGGAGAGAGAAAAAACCAATCACAAGTGGGGAGGGAGGGAAAGACCTGGGAGGGAAAGTGGAGGGGGCAAGAAGTGGGGGGAAGAGGGTAACATGATCTGGTATTGGGTGAGGGAAAAGGACTGAAGCCCTGAGGACCAGCGGAAAGAATTGCAACAGTGCTCTAAATAGGTTGGGGGTATCCTCCAAAAAGCACCAGAGATCTGGGAGGTGAGAGACTCCCAGGACTCAAAGGGAGGGACCTCAGATGAAATGCCAGACAGTAGGGAGAGGGAACTTATAGAGCCCACCCCCAGCTGGAAGACAAGAAAGACATCAAGTGAAGAATGGGGTTGTCATCCCACAGTCAGAACTCTGACCATAATTGTTTCCGGGTCATGGAAATGGAGAGGAGCCTGAGGAAAAGATGGTCCAACACAGGCCCAAAGTGGGATCCATCTCAAGGGGAGGTCCCAAGGCCTGACACTATTACTGAGGCTATGGACCTATCATGACTGCCCCCCGGAAGACCCAACAAACAGCTGAAAGAGTCAGATGCAGACATTTACACCCAACCAGTGGACAGAAACAGCTGACCCCTGTTGTTGAATTAGGGAAGGCTGAAAGAAGCTGAGGAGAAGGGCGATCCTGTAGGAGGACCAGCAGTCTCAGTTAATCTGGGCCCCCGAGATCTCTCAAACACTGGACCAACAAATAGGCAGCTTACACCAGCTGATATAAGGCCCCCAACACACATACAGTAGAGTACTGCTGGATCTGGGTTCATTCAGAGATGATGCACCTAACCCTCAGTTTAGAGGTCTGGTGGGGTGGGGGATGGGGACATACACATGGAAACAGGGAGGTGGGGAGGAGGTATGGGATGTGGAACAGTCAGAGGGTGGATATGGGGGAATAAAATATGGAGTGTAAAAAATAAATTAAAATTTTAAAAAAAGAAAAAAAAAGAAAAACGGAAAAACATTAAGGGAGACCATTAACAAAACCTTTCTCGGTGCTTCTAAATGATGAAGTTGCCTTCCATTGTGAAAAAGAGATGGAGAGACCAAGAGCAAAGCTTCCTGTTTACGGTTTGAATGATGTTACCCAAAAACATACTGCACCAATAAATGTAGTTTTATTTGGAGACTAGATCTTTGCATATGTAGTCTGTTGAGTGCATATTTAATTTAACAGGACCCATATCCAATGTGATTGGTCCTTCAAGAGTGCAGAGACACACAGCTAGGTAGGTAGACAGAATGTCACAGGAGAAATGAAAAACTAGACTATTGGGTCTATCTGCCAAGGAATGCCAAAACTTATGGACAGCTCTAGAAGCCTAAAGACAGACATGGAACAAGACAGCTGGAACATTTTTTCTTCTTTTCCCTCTGCTGCAAAGCCTTCCTTCACTTTTCTCACTAGGATATGTTCTCCCAAGAGACCAACAGCTAAACATAGGGGCCATCTGAGTGCCTAACTGTCTCCATAGCAGCTCATGCCTGCAGTCCAGCACCTGGGAGGTAGAGATAAGAGGATCAGTTCACAGCTTCAGTGAAGGCGGCTATGATGAAGAAAGAACCATGAACCTCAGGGCACAACATGGTGCTTTTGTCTGGTGGCAATTAGAGCAATGAACAGATATGGAGTGATGGGTTTCCTGGACTTTTTCCTATTCTCCCCTCATCACCTCCATCATGGAGGAAGTTGGAAGAGGGAAGGAGCAGTGGCCCCTAGGAGAACTCTCAGGTTTGAAGGCTTTATTTTTACCTTACTTGCTGATGTTTGACAGCTCATTTTTGATTGATTCTATTTTATGCCTTCATTTGCATCACTCATCCAATCATGGTTTACTTGAGTCTCTGTAAGTTTAACCGGTTAGGCACTCAGAAGGTTCCTAGGTCTAGCTGTTGGTCTCTTGGGAGAGCATATCCTAGTGAGGGAAGTGAAGGAAGACTCTTGCAGCAGAGGGAAAAGAAGGAAGAATGTTCCAGCCCTTCAAATAACTCTCAGATGTTGCAAGGAACTCCAGGATTTCAAACCTGACAGACTCCAGAGAGATCTTGGTCTACACGCATGAGGACTTTTTCCAGCCTTTGAAGACTTGATACTGATGGAAGATCCACTGTTCTGTCCTATATAACCCTATAAAAAGGGATTGTACAGATAGGATAATTCCAATTTGTTGGAACACTCTCATTTAGTACTGGTCAAGACTGCTAGAAGATTTTTGTATTAAACAGAAGTGAATTTCTAAACTTGGGAATGGAAGAATAATGTAACTTTTAAAAACAATATATTTATTAATTCTTGGAGAATTTTATACAATATATCTTAAACATATTCACTCCTCTCCTACCTATTCCTGTAACACCCCTCTCTTCTCTCCTCTCCATTTTCACCCAACTTTGAGTCCGCCCCACCAATGGATTCCAGTCTTGAGAATGGAGTCTCCCCTGATGTAGTCCATCTACCAGGTTTCACATCATTAAAGAAAACTGACTGTCCCATAGCAGTATATGCTTAGTTAGTGGTGGGATTTTATGCATGCCTTCCTCTGGTTTTGCTGGGATTCTGTCAGTCTTGAGCTTGTGGAGGTCCTGTCACAGTCATATTGAGTTCATATGTACCACTTCCTTGTTGGGTCAGGAAAATACTCTTTCCGTGATGTTGTTATTTACCACTTCTGGCTATAACATTTTTTCCACCCTATCATACTCAAAATTCCTAAGAGAAAGAGGTCTGATTTGTATGTTCTATGTAACCCACAGAAGTCCACAGTCTCTTTTAGAAAAATAATTTTAAATTTTATTATTTTATATATATAAGATGTTTTGACTGCATGTATGTCTGTGTGCTCCATTTGTGTGGTACCCACAGGGATCAGAGGAAGGCATTAGATTCTCTGGAATGGGAGTTACAGATAGTTGTGGACTGCTGTGTGGGTGCTGAGAATTGAACACAGACCCTCAGGAAGAGCAGCCAGTGCTCTTAGTTATTGAGCCAACTCTGCAGCCCCACTCCATAGTTCCTTATTCTTTGCATGTTGACCAATTGAGAGTCTCTGCGTTAATTGCCATCTACTGCGACAAGAAGCTTCTCTGATGAGGACTGAGAAATGCTCTGATCTACTGGTATATCAATAGGTTGTTAGAAGTCATTTTAATACTATGTCCATTTAGCAGGGACTAGGGTTCTCTCCTAAGCCAATGACCAATACTTAGTCACAGATTCTTGACCCCTTTAACAATGCCAGATATGGCCCCTACCTCATGGAGCATGATTTATATACAAGAAGAAAGTGATTAGCCATTCCCATGACCACTGTGCCACTATTGCACAAGTGAACATTTCTGTTCAGTCATTGAAGTTTTCAGGATTCACAGCTGGGTGAGATTAATGATGTATTTTTGATTCTTGTAGCATGCGTAGTCCCTTTCAGCACTGTAAAAGCTAGTCAGCTGGGATCAAAGTTTTAGTACTAGCTTGATTTCTCCCTAGTCTGTGATTCAACTATGTGGTGTCTTCAACAATAGGATTTTACGGTCAGGTTCTGGAGGGTAGCCAAGAGTAACATTAATAACCTGTAATGCCTATGTGACCCTTTTGGCCAATAACTTTAAAAGGTAGCCTATTCCTGGCACTGGGCTTTTTATTTGCTAGCATGAGATTTTTAGTTTGAGTATTGTTTTTCCATTGAAGGGTAAGTCTGACCCCAAACCTGCAGGTATAAGGGTCCTTAACAGTGAGGTGTTGAGGAGAGGGATCAGGCATGAACAAATCAAGAAGATAGAAAGTTGGCATGAGGAGGTCTGTATGTGCTGATGACGCAAGCCAGCAAATTTAAGAAGTTCAGTATATTTTATACTATCCACAGGGGGAGAATGGGACAGTCATCAAAAAGCTATAACACAATGGGACAAAATCAGCAGGAAGTTAATCAAGCAATGTTGTACAAACAGAACACTGAGCATGTGCTGCCATTCCCAGATCTACGGTTATTCCTTAGTTTTCTTACTTATTTAGTCTTCTGATTCATACTGCTTCAAATGTTGTCAAGTGTCCTTTTCTGTATATTTGTGAGCATGTGTGGAGGTCAGAGGGTGAAGCTGGGATGTCTTCTTCAGTTGTTTTTCCTCTCTCTTCCTCTCCTCTCCTCTCCTCTCCTCTCCTCTCCTCTCCTCTCCTCTCCTTCCTTCCTTCCTTCCTTCCTTCCTTCCTTCCTTCCTTCCTCCCCTTCTCTCCTTCCTTCCCTCCTCCCATCCCTTCCTTCCTTCCTTCCTTCCTTCCTTCCTTCCTTCCTTCCTTCCTTTATTCATATCAAGGTTTCTCCATAAACCTAAGACTTGTCATTTTGACTGGGCTGGTCAGTAAGACCTTGGGTTTCTCCATCCTACAGATCTGGAATCATAGAAATTGCACACTGTGCTAATGTGAAACTTTTACATGGTGCTAGGAAAACCAACTTAGTTCCCTATGCTTTTATAGCAAGCCATCTCTCTAACTTCAAATATCCTAATAGGAGACGCTGTAATAAAGCGACAAGACTCTTTTCACTAGTGTGTCTTCAGTAGATAGTAGAAATTTCAGTTTTCATTCTATCTTTGCAAAGCTTTTACTCTAGACCTGAGCTTTCCATGTAGCTCCAGAACTTGGCTATGTGTTTAAAGATTCTTATGTTTTCAATTTGTCAATCTAATCTTACATGGTACTCTACTTGTTTCTACTTTCATGGCAAGGACAGTCTGCCTGGGCCAACTCTAGTATTCAACTCATGTTCAGGTTGCTTTCTGTCATTTTAGTTTATAGAGACTGAAGGTGTTAATGGAAAAGATGTAGAAGCAAAAAAAAAATCCATAGGTTTCCAGTTTGGAGCTATTATCATCTCTATCTCTCATGGTGTCCTGCTTTTTTTAAACATTGTCTTTCTTGGGGTTTTATTGCTGTGAAGAGACATCATGACCAAGGTAACTCTTATAAAGTACAATATTTAATTGCAGCTGGCTTACAGGTTCAGAGATTCAGTCCATTATCATCAAGGTGGAGAGCATGGCAGTGTCCAGGCAGAGTTGGTGCTGGAGAAGGAGCTGAGCATTCTACATCTTATTCTGAAGACAACAGAAGGAGACAGTATCACTGGGCATATCATGAGCATATATAAGACCTCAAAGCCTGCCTCCACAGTGACTTGCTTCCTCCAACAAGGCCACACCTACTCCAACAAGGCCACACCTACTAAGAGTGCCATTCCCTATGGGCCAAGCATTCAAACACATGAGCCTATGGGGGGCCATACCTATTCAAACCACCACCATTTATATACATATATATATTGTGTGTGTGTTATTAACCCCTTGGTCACTTAGTAGCTCCATTGTTTATGGCATGGACTGACATAATACAATAGTATTTTCTTGAAGCTATCCCTATTTTATTTACTAATTGTCTCAAAATCAAGAATACTCAAATTGGCAAAAGTGAAAACACGATTTGCTAAAGATAAGTTGCAAAGTACATCCCTTAACTGAGAAGGTGACAGCTATGGTCTTAATCAAAAAAGAAAGGCTGTATGCCGAGGATACAATCAAAACCAATTTTCTGCAGGTGAAACCATGAAGAAATTTGTTCTGGTTTTACAGTTACATCCCACATTGCAAAATATACAGCTACAGTGCATGTTAAGTCATTAGCTGAGACAGATAAACATATTTGTGGGTAGAAGACAAGAGAGAGGAAGTTGACAGTCTCGCAGTGCTCCAAAACACCAATGTAAAGACACAGCAAAAGATGCTGAAACTAAGTGGCTCTTAGTTACTATGAGTAAGGGGCAGCAACAGAGAGTCAAGAATAGGTTTGGACTGAAAAATATAGAAGGTACCAGAAAGACTATTTCAGAGGATGAAGAAACTGATTCAGAAAGGATACCACCCACAAACCTTCAGCTGACATACCACTGGACAAGGACAGGAGACAGGGAGACTCAATAAGCCACAAAAGTGCAAAGAAGGCATAAGGACAGGAGACAGGGAGGGACAAGTTTGTCCTCGTATTATGTGTCTCTGTTGCTCTGAGGGTGATGTCACATGCCTCATGACACATACAGAGCATAGACTTTCAGAAATAACATTTCTGGCCAGGTGTGGCGACAAAGCATTTAATTCTAGCACTCAGACAGAGGCAGGTGGAATCTCTGTGAGTTTGAAACCACCCTCTGCTATATATTGACTTTTAGGCCAACCAGGGCTACAAAGTGATACTCTGGCTCAAAAATAAGCAAAGAAACAAATAGATAGACAACTCCTCTCTAACAACAACAACAACAACAACCAAAGAAGGAAATAAAAACTCTGTGTTGTGCCAACATAATCAGACCGTGGAGATAGCAGCAATCTTGCTATGGAAAACTTCATTCCAGGAATTAAAAAAAAAAAATAGTAGAGGTAATAGGTTTAGAATTTAAAGACCCGTTAATATCAGGTGACTTGTTGAAAAATGTCAAAGTTATATTTTTTATCCAAAACACATTGCCAGTGCCTCAGAGTAAGCACTATCTATGATTTGATGTCCACCAAGGGTCTTACAATGTACCTCTGTAAGTAAAAAGAATTGCATGAGATTTTGGTATCATTTTTCAATGATGTATTTTCTTTTCTTTTTTCTTTTTGTTTGTTTTTAGAGACAGGGTTTCTCTGCATAGCTCTGGCTGTCCTGGAACTCACTCAGTAGACCAGGCTGGCCTTGAACTCAGAAATCTACCTGCCTCTGCCTCCCAAGTGCTGGGATTAAAGGCATGCGCCACCATCGCCCGGCTCAATGATGTATTTTCAATGAAACTAGTTGTTATGGATATAAAAAAAGTCCAATAAATTGACATTAAATAAGTCAGTCTTTTGTACAGTACCTTAAAAATATTCAGAGGTCATTAAAACTTATTCAGTATAGAGCGGGGTCACTACAGGACACACTCAACAACTCACTAATTTATTTTAATTGATACAAAGACATCTTTGTTCCATCATTTACTTAATATCATAATAACAAACCTTCAAACTTTCTGTTGTCAAATAAGAAATATTCAAGAAAATATTTATAAACATGTTGAGTTTTTCAGATAATTTGATTGTGTTTTTTCCTTTAATTTTTAAAATCTATTTCAGTATACACTACTGATTTATATACATTAAATGTTTAAGTGCACTAAAATCATTGGTTAATTAAAATTTTTTGGTTTTTATTCAATTTTGATTTTGTGAAAACATTCATTCACATATAGATATATAAATACTAAACATTATTTTAAGAAATTATATAGTTCTAAAAATTTAATTTGAAAATGATAGCATTTCACTCTAATTTTTGCTTCAGGGTTTATCAATCGGATTGCATATTTTTAAAGGTAAGATCCTTGACTGGCTTGATACTCATTCTTTAGCCAAAGCCTGGCTTTGAACTTAATGATCTTCTGACTTGTAATCACTAGTGCTAAGTTTACAAGCATGTTGCATAACATATGCTAGATTACATTTGTGAAAAAATCCACATGGTTATACAGAAATTTTATGTACTAATAGTTGTTTATTCCACTTAGCAGTCTAATATATAGTACATCTAATTTATTTTATCTTATCTTACTTATAGTCTCTTGATAAGGTTTGACTCCATAGTAACAAGACTTCTCTCTGATTTGATGTCCAATTATCCACCTATCATCTATCTCTAATTATTTATTCGTCGCTCAACCCAATTGAGTGCTCAAAATAGTGTTTTTGGTACATTGACGATTTATTAGCTTACATTTAAACTAGTTTTTTTTAAATTTTTTATTATATATTTTCTTTATTTACATGTAAAATTCTCCTTTCCCAGTTTCCCCTCCAAAAAACAAACAAACAAACAAACAAAAACAAGAACAAACTCCTGTTGCCTCCCCCCTCCCCATGCCTGCTACCCCACCATCTCCCACTTATTGGCCCTGGCATTCCCCTACACTGGGGCACAAAACCTTCACAAGGCCAAGGTCCATTCCTCCTATTGATGATCAAATTTGCAATCCTCTACTATACACATGCTGCCAAAACAATCAGTCCGACTACAGAAGTATCCCAAAACTTAAGCGTTTAGGACTGCAAGCCTTGCATTAACTCTTTCTCGAATCTGTCCTCCCCATTATTCTCCTCAATGCACTTTTGACTTCCTTGTTCCTCAGTGTATAAATCAAGGGATTCAACAGAGGAGTCACCAGAGTATAGAAAAGTGCCATGCTTTTGTTCACGTCCTGTGAGTAACTGGAGGGAGGCTGGAGGTACATGGAGATGAGTGTGCCAAAAAAGATAGTCACTACCAGGAGGTGAGAGCCACAGGTTCCAAAGGCCTTCCGCCTCCCCTGGGCTGACTTGATCTTTAGAACTGCATGAGTAATGTAGCCGTAGGACACTAGTATGAGTGAGAGGGGTACCACAAGGAAGAAGACACTGACGGCAAAGAGTTCCGCTTCATTAAAGACGGAGTTAGCACAGGTTAGCTTCAGCATCACTGGGATTTCACAGAAGAAATGGTCCAGCTGATTTCTGCCACAGAGGGGAAGAGTCATGGTCAGTGCTGTCTGTACCACAGAATTGCCAAACCCTGTGAGCCAAGCCGTTATAACCAGCCGTAAGCAAAGCTGTGGGTGCATGATTACCGTGTAGTGGAGCGGTCGGCAGACAGCAGCATAACGATCATACGCCATCACAGATAAGAGTATACACTCCACTCCCCCAAGTCCCAGGGCAATGAAGAGTTGGGTCACACAGCCACCATAAGTGATGGTTTTGTCCTTCCCCTTGAAGTTAAACAATGTCTGAGGGACGGTGCAAGTAGTCAAACAAAGATCCATAAAGGAAAGATTAGAAAGGAAGAAATACATGGGGGTATGGAGGTGAGGGTCTACAACTGACAGCAATATGATGGTGCTGTTGCCTAGGAAGCTCAAGAAATAGATGAGTAACATAGCGATGAAGAGAGCCGTTTCCAGCTGAGGCCTGTTGGAGAAGCCCAGAAGAATAAATCCAGAAAAGATGCTGCCGTTAACTCTGTTCATTGCTGTCTACCTGTGGGAAACGAGAGATCTAATTCTTATCCGGGGAGTTATTCTGTGTTATTCTCCTGAAGGAAAACAAAAAGCATTTTATTTAAAAAAAATGCAGTAGGGAAACTGGTCACATTTTTTTGTTGTTCTTTTGCTTGCAAGAAAGATACTGTGCAGCTATTTCCCCTGCAGCTGCGTTTTCTATGTGTTTACTAAAAGAGCAGTGTGTATTGTTTCCTTCGTTGAGAACATGAGTGTCCTAAGCTTTAACAGGCTCAGAGCTTTCTCTGGGTGCAGTCACCTAATAAATGGCAAAGGAAGGGTTAATCTGAGTGTACAGCATCGTCTCATAACTGCCAAGGGCCCTGCCTTTTTGTGATTGGATGAACCTTAAAGAGAGTTGAATGTCTTAAAATTAAATCAAAGAATTGAAATATGTCAGAATTGTTTTTAGAGGTCTTGCCTGCTCAGAGAAAGTATGTAGTTTTTTTGAAAATGCATAGAAAAGGAAAGATAACATTGGACAATTTATAGTAGAACAATGCATATTAATACATATGCAAATGGAATATGACAGGTCCCACAAAGAAGAAGAATTTTAATGATTAGAAAGCCACATGGGCAAATGGTTTCATATTTCAGGGTACCAACCTTGATTCTTCACTGTTGGTGTTATCCAACAAAGATCTGGGGACTGTCTGTCCAATCATTGCTCTTGTCTCTCACTTTATAAATAAAAATATTCTCAGTGTAATAGCATTTTCAACTTTTTACTCTGACTTTTAAAAGAATAACAGCTTAATAAAAGAATTAAAACTTTAATCTTTTCTATTTAAATTACTGGTACTGAAGTCCCTACTGCATTTCTTTCTCTCATAGACTTCCCATGATTCAAATTTAGTACTACATAATACCAAGGACTTCAGCATGCTGTACAGTTCTACAGCTGAGCTACATCTCCTGCCCTAACAGCAGCATATGCCAATTGCTTTACATGATAATCTAAGATGTTAAAAATGCTTTCAATGTTGCATAGCATGCAAATAAAAAGAAATGGGTTTGGGTAAATTTCTTGGGCAAATAAAAATAAAAGCTTAAAATAGAATAAAATAATATAAAATAAAAAATATAAGCTTCAAAATGGCCATAGGCTAGCTGGCCATGGTAGTTCAAACATGCAATCTCTGGGTAGAAGGATTAATTTGTCAAACCCATCTCCAGTTACATGGAAAGTTCAAGCGGGGTGGGATTAGATGAGACTGTATCTTTCAAATGGACACAGGTTACTGAAAGGTTTAGCTGTACTGGAGGAAAAATTTGAACAATAGCTATGCAACAGTTGCATTGTCTCCTGTAGAAGGAAAGGTTAGTGTCTACAAAACTCAGTCTGTTTGGAAAGATGATGTTACATTTCAATTTCTTTCCATGCATTAGAGATGGATGTTGATAAGCACTTATGAATAATCATATTTTTTATTGTTGTCTTGTATGGAATCTTCTAAGACTGCATTAATCCTTTTTAAATATAATCTCTTTATTGGCAAGGTTTCTGATGGGTCCAGGAGATACTTTACCTTCTGTCTACTGTATTTTTCTTGTTGGATTCTTGGGTCCCTGATTGTTTTATATTTTTTCAATGATTAATTTACTGGTAGTTACTCTCATGACAAAACAGATAATTTGGAATGAATTCTAAAATTCAATAAGATAGGACTAGAATATTTGCATTCTAAGTATAAATCTGCCATTAGTAAGTCTCTAGATTTTAAAGTCTGCATCCCACTCCTATTTCTCTTTCCAAATAGAAGAGTTGGTATTACTACCTTTTTGTTCTTCACTGAAACTCAGGTAGGCTCAAAGCTCTAACATCCCATTTTGATTAAGAACTCATTAGGAAAAGCACATTCTCCAGTGACAATGGGATTTATACTTTCTTTCTCTTTCAGATTAGCAGAGTTGTTTCAAGACATCAATCTAAGAATTTACTTTTTTGAATACTGTTGGAAATTACAACTGATTGTACAATCATAATTGATTCTTCTCTTTAAAGTCGTAAAGAAATAGCTTCTGTTTTTTTAAAGCTCTACCACAAACATTTATTTTTGTTAAAGCAGATTATAAATTCTCATCAGTACAAATATATATATATATGTACATATATTATGTATGTATATATAACTTACACTTGATTGTAAGGCCAATGTTCAAAAGTAAAAATGAGATGGGATCTCACGTTGTTACCCACGGTCAAGTAGCTGCAACTGGTATGGGATGTTCTGTTCATGGTGGGGCAGAAGGGGACACAGACACACAGAGCACATAAACCAGAATCTCACCCCTGTAAAACTATGGGAACAAAACTTCAAGGACAGAACCCATTAAGATCCATACTGGAAAGCAACACAGTAGCCTGCGCTCCCTTTTCTGGATATGATTATGTCATTGTCACTGTAATGCTAAAGGATTAACATAAGGAAATTGCAATGATATGTAAAAGAATCAAGAAATAGGTTCTTATGCCCACCAGGTACAGCTGAAGCCTCTTAAAGTATTTTAGAAGAGTCTGCTACTTTTCTGTTATTTTCCTAAATGGCATATTAGCTTATTCTAGAACATGCTGTTAAAATGATTTTGATCTCAGTGTTCCACAGAAGATAATCTGAACCTAGAGGAGCATACATTCGGATGAGACATATGCAATCCATTGTAATTATAAGGCAGAATCAAATTAGTATAGGTTATTTAATAAATATTTCCATATAGGTGTATTATTTGTCTCTGGCTGCCCATGATGAATAGGAGGAGGAGAAAATTGTTGTTTCACAGTTCTGAAGCATAGAAGTCCAAAATTAAGGTATGAGCAGGGCTGGGGTCCCTCTGAATCATCTACAAACCTGAATATTTCCTTGTACCATTTTGTCCTTCTGGTGGTTTGCTGATACTCCTTGGAATGCTATGGTCTATACTTGTAGAACTTTAATCTCGGTCTTCATGTCAAATGGCATGTTCTTTTTTTCTTATAAGTCTAATGGTCACCAACCCACCCATTCCTGCTTCCTTGTCCTGGCATTCCCCTGCACTGGGGCAAAGGGGATAACATTTGAAATATAAATAAAGAAAATATCTAATAAAAAAAACCCACAAGATTTCTCTGTTTAGTCCTGGTTGTTTTTGAATTTGCTCTGTAGACCAGACTGGCCTAAAAAGAAAGTCTAATGGTCATATTGAATTGATGCTAACTAAATTAACTGTCATGTTAGCTTAATTATATATGCCAAAATCAGGGACCAGAATTTAGGATTTCTGTGGGTTTTTGGGGGTTGGGGGCAGGAGAGTGTCGACCCATGAAAGTGCCTTAATTATGTATGTCAAATTGCAATGCTTTCCTATTTTAAATTCATTCCCACTGAGCAGTGGAAGACTAAAGGTGAACATATTAGTTCCAGCCTATTTCAAGCTCATAAATAAGGTTTATTGACCATGATTTTAAATAATATTTATAATCTTCTGGTGCACATACTGTGGAAGTCACTTGTCAGGAATACACAGCTAAAGCGTTTTATAACACATCTTTGCAATAACTGAAAGGTTGAAATCAGTACAGATTTCACATTTTAAGACCTGTGGGGTTTCCCCTTGGAATTTAGTTTGAATGGAATAGAAAATATTTACACCCTTTTACTTCTTGCATACTCATCTAATCTGGAAGTTTGTTTTTTTTTTACTCTGTTATAGAACTTATTACATTAATAAACATATGTATAGATATTATTACTTCAGGTAGCACCCAGAATTCTATTGTGTCTAAATCAGAAGTGAAAAGAAGACAATCTTAGCTGGCTTAGGTGGCAGCTGGGCTGCTGTTAGATTGAGAATATGGAATCTTCTGTAGGTGAGTAACAGAGATTGCAGACATTCGGCTGTCTTCTGGAAGAAGCAAGATGGTCTTTGAGTCCCAAAGATTGATGTTGATGGAAAGTTAATATTAGGCATAATACCCCCATGATGGGGAGTAGGTAAAATAGAATTCTTAGAATAAATATGGATTTCACATGAAAATACGCTTTAAATATGTTGTCCTTTGGATGGTCTTTGAAAATGGATATCAATCAAATGCTACTCGGGCTTTTGAATTTGATAGCAATCTCTTCAAAAGTTACTGTTGGCATAACCTGTGTCACCCTTAGGGGTTTTCCAGGAAGCCTGACTACACATTTTAGAGTTCAACAATGAAACAGAAGTCGAATCTGAATTCTGTGGAGTCTGCCCATGAATAAAAGGGCCAATGTTATAGCCAAGGAATCTTTTTATGAGCCACCAAGATCCAGGATCGCTTTGGGGAGTGGGATGCACGAGGATGTGCTTAATTTTTGTGGCCCCAAGAGTGTTTCGCCCCATGTAACTCATTAGCCTCTGTTCAGGTATCCAGAGTTTGATGGTCTCCAGGGAGCAGCTGAAGTGGAAGGCTCTGGAGAGGTAATACCAACAGAGAATCCATCTTTTCCTGCTAAATTGATGGTGACCCTCTTGTCTCTACTTCATTTCCATCTGACATGTCTAGGAGAAATGTTTGCATTTCAAGGGGTCAATCTTTAAATTCCTTACCTTCTAGAAATATTTTTTTTCTTCCTAAAAGAAAAGAGGTTCTTTAGTATAAAATTCTGAGTCTTTACCCCATAGTACTTATTGCTTGTGCTATTGACCCAGTAAGTTTTTCAATAGTGCTATCAACTGTATTATCTCACAGTGTTTTAAAGATCTTGTCAGTCAGTTATACTTGGTCCACCATATCATCATCAACCCTATATCCATAGCCTAGCATATGTTCAAGTGTGTAGTTCTGTGAGAGAGAGCTTGAGGTCTAAGTTTAAGCCCTCACCCTTCCCTTCCCTTCCCCTCCTTTCCAGGTCCCTCCCTCCATCTGCCTCATGACTATTTTATTCCCCTCTTCTAAGTGAGATTCAAGCTTTCTTGCTTGGGCCTTCCTTCTTGTTTAGCTTCTTTGTGTCTGTGGAGTGTAACATGGAACAACAGTCAGAGAAAATGCAAAAAGCAAAAAAGCTCCTAACCCAAAACATCCAGAAAATCCAGGACACAATGAGAAGATAATAGGTATAGAAGAGAGTGAAGATTCCCAATGTAATGGGCCAGTAAATATCTTTAATAAAATTATAGAAGAAAACTTCCCTAACCTAGAGAAAGAGATGCCCATGAACATACAAGAAGCCTACAGAACTCCATATAGACTGGACCAGAAAAGAAATTCCTCCCGTCATATAATAATCAAAACACCAAATGCACTAAAACTAAAGCATTTTAAAAGCAGTAAGGGAAAAAGGTCAAGTAACATATAAAGGCAGGCCTATCAGAATTACATCAGACTTCTCACCAGAGACTGTGAAAGCTAGGAGATCCTGGGTAGATGTCATACAGACCCTACAAGAACACAAATGCCAGCCCAGGCTACTATACCCAGCAAAACTCCCAATTACCATAAATGGAGAAAACAAGATATTCCATGATAAAACAAATTTTACACAGTATCTTTCCACAAATCCAGCCCTACAAAGGATAATAGATGGAAAACACCAACATAAGGAGCAAAACTACACTCTAGAAGAAGCAAGAAAGTAATCTTTCAACAAATCCACACAAACCTAATTCCACCTCTTACAACAAAAACAACAGGAAGTGACAATTACTTTTTCTTAATATCTTAATATGAAAATTAATATTACCAACATATCCTAATTGAAGAGTTGTGGTACAAAAGGGAAACAAGAATGTGATTTAATTCTATTTACTTAAAATATATTTTTAAATGTTAACAAATTCAAATAAATTAAAATCATGTAACTTTTCTCATCACAATGCAATAAAAATTAAAAAAAGAAAAAAATGAGAGAGGAAATGGCAGGATAAATTTTTCAGGATATTATTCTGGTTTGGTTTTTAAACATTTTTAAACATCTTTAAACATTTAAAAATAAATCTATTTATTTGTGTGTCCCATGGCACACTTGGAGGCTAAAAGACAAATTGCACAAGTCAGTTTCCTTTCTCCAATATGTAGGTCATGGGGACCAAACTCAGGTCATCAGATTTGGAGGTAAGTGCCCTCACCCACTGATCCATCTTGCCAATTTTCTTATCTGTCTTTAAAAGCTCAGCTATCGATAAGGATCTGAATGTTGTCTAAAGATACAGTTTTTCTATATAAATAGAATCTATTTACATATGATTTTATTTTTATTTATTGTGTGTGTATGTATACTGCAGAACAAAAATAGAGGTCTAAGGACAACTTGTAGGAATGGATTCTTTCTTTTCCAACATTATGTGGATTTCAGGGATTGAATTCAGATTGTCAGGTTTTCTGGCAAGAACCTTAACCCAGTGAGCTATCCCACTAACCCTATAAATAAAATTTCAAAATCTACTTCTTTTCTTTCAATTTACTGATGTTGAAAGCTATAGCCTTTCTACTGAATTGCTATGAGATCTCACTGTCTTGGTAAGTGTCATATAACCATTGATCTATTAATATACCTGCTTTATAAATATGTTCCTGTAGGTCACATTAATGAGGAGTTCTTCTCTTAAGGGATGATAAATCAAAGGTAAGAAAACAGGGCTCCCTTTTGGTTGATTTTGTTATTTTACCACCATGGAACCATTAGCGTTCCATTCTTTTTGGTGATTTGATATTACTGCAGGGTTTAATCACTTCTTGGACAGCCTGTCATTTCTTCTTCATTGGAGGTTATCCATCATCATCTACAGCTTCTGCTATTACAACTAATTATTTTGGGTTATCTAATTAAACTTATGCAGAGAAAAAAGTGAATCTGTAATTTTCTTTTTAGCTTTGGGAATCAAACCCAGAATCTTGAGCATCCTAGGCAAGGCCCTCCCTGCCCCTAAGCCATTAGCTCCTGCCTGCATGCACAAAGTTTTAAGCAAGTACTTAATGTCCCCAAACGTAGAGACTTTTTCTTGATTATAAAATCAGCTTAAATGTGAGCACATTGGCCTTACCAGAAACAAACCCATACATTTTAGAAACTTAAAAATATTGCTATTAATTAACCTTGTTGCATTAGTGTCAGTCAAAAAAAATTAGGCAAGAATAAGGCTACAAGTAATGACAAAGGGGTATAAAATAGCTAAGGCTTTCAAAATATGACTATACACTTAAAACAATCAAAGTTTTAGTTTATTTCCCTGAATAAAATGTTTAGCAAGGTCATGAATTACTGAATTCAAAAATTAGTAATTTGAAACATACAAAACATATTCTGTTAGAAAGCCTAGTATGCTTAAAAGGTTTTAATTAAACAGAACAAAATACTGACATATACAGAAAATTACACTAGTTTTTTTTTTTTTTTGCAACTTCTTGATCTCTAATACATTTGTTTAAAAACTGAGTATAAACCTCACCGCTCCTCTTCCTTGTTGTTAGTGATGTATGAAATGTCCTTCCATCTATACTTCTTTTCCTTCTGGCTATCTATTTTTGAGATAGAGTATCACACATCAGCCTGTACTGATCTGAAACTCACTTTGTTCAGATTTCTCAGGTCTCACAGAGTAAATCTTACCACAAATACCAGCACCGATAGAGTTGCATATGGAGTTCTCTGGAGAAGCTAGGCATGGTGGTATAGGCACACAAGACACAGCACACAGTAGGTAAATTTCCCCTTATGCTGAAAACCTCCAAATTCAAGGTGAATTATAAAACTCATTCCAGATACCATGGAGTACATTCCAGACACTTGCTTCTCTGAATGATGTACATTATGCAAAATTTTGACTTTTATAAATAAAACTAATGTAAGCCTGGTGGTGCAGCACTGTCCTTCCAGTTATTTGAGGAAATTAAATGTTCAAGGCCAGCTTAGTAAAAAAAAAAATATATATATCTCAAAAAACAAACAAAAACCCGAGGATGTAATCTATTGGTAGTGTTTGCCCATCCCAACTGAGGCTCAGAGTTCAGTCACCAGTCAAATACAGACACACACACACACACACACACACACACACACACACACACACACACA
>JADRCD010197795.1:18678-37518 GCA_019843815.1 Montemys delectorum
ACACACACACACACACACACACACACACACACACACACACACACACAAATATGCACATGGAAACACATAGATACAAATGTGCACACACACAACACGCATACACAATACACACACAGTTGCACAAATATATATACAAATACACTCAAACTTACAAAGAGCAACATATTTTTTTCTGATTTATCTTTTTCCTCCAGTGAAATTGATATTTAGAGCCAAGTACAAAGACAAGAAATAAATTCATGAACTGATCCACATTTTTTTCAGATAAAAGGTTTAATTATTTTTTAAAGAGAAACTTTGGCTTCTGCCTCCTCCTTCATCTAGAATCTTTCAATGGAAACGAGTCAGTCCTAGTAGTACTGGCAGACACCTACCAGATGTCTGATAGTAGTTTTTTATAATAAACAAGATCGTATGAGGCAAACAGTAGGGTGTTTCTCTCTTCTAAGTTCCTGCTGTGCCCACAGAGGTGGGAATGACAGAGACTGTTATACAAAGTGGAGCTCTAGGTACAGGCAATGAGAGACAAACCTGAGATGCAGAACATAACCAGTTTTATTGTTAAAGTCAAAACTTCCCATCATGGACATCATTTAGACCAGAAGATGTGTGGGGATGCAATGCATGGAAGGAGTACTTAAAGTCCAGCTTGTTATTTGGAGGTTTTTTTTTTAACCATAAGGGGAAAATGTAAAGCCACAAGAACTGGTATTTAGGTGTCATTGACTGTAGAGAGGAAATGAAATCAGTTTAAAGACAGAATTCATCTTCTGAACTGGAAATCAAACTAGCTTTATTGAATTTTATTCAAGGAATTTTTTCCTATTAATTTAAGAGGTATTTGCTATTTTTTACTTGGGATGCAAATTTATATTATTTGATGTAGCACCTAACCTGTAATATCAATTTAATAAACTTTTTAAGAAGAACAATGACTCTAATAAAAAATAACTTGATATTTACATTGTGTCATATACATGCATGCATGCACACGTGTGCAAACAAATGTAACTAAAAGCATATGTCTCTATCAGGGTTTGTCTTGTAGCTCAAGTTAGCCTCCAACACATAATCCTACTGAATGCTAGGATGACAGGGATACTTACATAGCTGTCTCTTCTAAGGATACCGTGGACCACATCTAGACAAATGTTCTATCTTACCCATGCAATGGAATCAACTATAGTTAGTTATAGTTAATAGAAGACAAAAGTGTTTCAGGATTCCATTGGCTCAGTTCTATCCCTGAAATGTTACACAAATGGGTGATGAGATAGATCATCATGTGATTTTCCCACTCTAACTTCTATCACAATCTGTATGTAGGAAGAACTGACTCATGATTTTGCTGAGTTTTAAGCAGATGTGGCCAACTTAGAAGGGAAAAGAACACAAACCAGGTGTTTTATAGATCAAATCTTACCTGCAGTGTAGTGAATAATTAGCATCTATTTGAGATTGTACAACACATACTCCCAGTCTCACCACTGAGGATTTTAGTGGACAAACAAAAGTATTTGGATGAATTTAAGCTTTCATTCTATGAATTACATCTTTGTGTTGAGTAAGTGAAAAGCCCTTTCACCTTATTTCCTAGTCACAAGCCTCTTCAGCGCTCCCTTTACATCCTTGTTTCTCAGTGTGTAGATGACAGGGTTTAACATGGGGGTTACCAAGTTGTAGAAGAGGGTAAGAAATTTCCCTTGGTCCTGTGAAGCCTTGTGTCCAGGTTGCATATACATATAGATGATATTCCCGTAAAACAAGGAGACGACGGTGAGGTGGGACCCGCAGGTGTTGAAAGCCTTCCTCCTTCCTGAGGCCGATTTGATCTTCATCACCGCTAGAGCAATATAACTGTAAGAAATGAGGATGAGAGTCAAGGGCACCAGCACGATTATTACTGACAAAATGAAAACAGTGCTTTCCACAGCCACAGTGTCCACACAGGCAATTTTTATCAGAGCTGGCATTTCACACAGGAAGTGCTTCACCCGGCATCTGCCGCATCGTGGCAGCCTCATGGTCACAGGAGACATGACCAGGGAGTTGAGGAGTCCCACACTCCAGGCTATTGACACCAACGTCCAACAGAGCTGAGAATGCATAATGACTGAGTAGTGTAGGGGCTTGCAGATTGCAGTGAAGCGGTCATAAGCCATGACGGCCAACAAAACACATTCAGTACCTCCCAGGCCAAGAAACATGAACAGCTGGACTGCACAGCCAATGTAACTGATGCTCTTGTCCTGGCCTCCTAAGTTGAAGAGAAATTGAGGGATGGAACTGGTAGTGAAGCAGAGGTCAAGGAAGGACAAGTTGGTGAGGAAGAAGTACATGGGGGTGTGAAGGCTGGGGTCCAAATGGGAAACTAAGATAATGATGATGTTGCCCACTAAAGTAACCAGGTAGAAGATGAGGACAAACACAAAGAGGATGGATTCCAGCCTCGGTCTGTCTGAGAAGCCCAGCAAGATGAACTGTTCCTGGCAGGTCTGGTTGATCATGGCATCAATGGACAGTACATGCATGCAGAAAAGCCATGGGAAATACATCAAATTTGTGTGTGAGGCAAGCTAAGTTATCTGCAGAAGGACAAGACCCCCAAAGAGTTACACATCATTTCAACATCCTGAGAAGACCTACACAACATTTCTGGGAAAAGATATTCTTATCGGCCTTTTGTCTTTCCTTTTGGATACCAAAGCTATACAGAGCACTACAGAACATTTGAACAACATACATGTAGAATGAACAGGAAAAGATGACTTATATTCTGGAATAGATCACCACTGCAGTATTGATGTACTTTCTTTCAGTTATTTCTTAGGTACCCACATAATATACCCCCAATCATAGTGTATTTAAATTTTCACCATCTGACTTTCTTTTTGAAGAGTCAGTGTGTTTGTGTGTGTGTGTGTGTGTGTGTGTGTGTGTGTGTGTTTGAGAGAGGGAGGAGAGAGAGAGAGAGAGAGAGAGAGAGAGAGAGAGAGAGAGAGAGAGAGAGAGAATGAGAGAGAATGTTTGCCCGCATGTATGTAAGTGCAGTTCTCTTTGAGCTCATAGAAGGGTGAGGGATCCTATGCAACTGGGATTACAAACAATTTTGGCCTACCATGTAGATACTGGGAACCAAACCTGGCTCCTAACTGCTGAGCCATCTCAGGAGCCCCATGTCTGAATTCTCCTTCATTTAATATTATATCTGAGAATTGCTTTAGTTTTAAAATTTGTACAAAGAAGCAGTATTTGGTAATTTTGTCATTGTGTTATGTTCTCTTGGTAGTTGATCACTAAGAACATTTTACATATTCTAGAGAGCTAAGTAACTTACAGATATGCCCATTTTATTGTACTCTCTCTTCTAAATATATGGCAAATGTTTGAATCAAAGAGATATATCAAGTGTAAAATTATTTGTGGAGAGGTGGGTACATTCTTTACACTTACTAGTTTCTGTATCTAAGAAAACATTTTTTTTTGTCATTGAACTAGCGAGTCATAGGTCCTATAAAAGTTTATCAATGGATCTCAAAAGCTTTTGGCATAATGAAAACAGGATTTAATTTTATTTATTGGAATTGAAGACACAATCCTTCAGTTTTTATTTACCCATTGAATCCACAGCAATATATAAACTTTTCTGAAAATGATAAATTCTATTTTACTTTTCTATGAAATGATTATTTTCCTCTTCTTATGAATATACAATCACCTATAGTATTATAAATTCACAAATTTATAGAAACATCACAATACAAAGTTTTCAGTCAGTATTATATGTTAATCATTTCTTCCCTTTGTGAATGAACCTATTATTCTTAGTACATTACATTTTAATGGACTTTTTTTTGAGACTGGAATTCATTGTGTAGCCCTAGCTGGCTTGGAACTCACCTTATACACCAGGCTGCCTGCCTCTGCCTCTAGAGGGCTGGGTTTAAAGACATGTGCCACCATCACCTGCCTTCACTTTGAATTTTAAAATGACAAACATTTCCAAGTAAGCTTGAATTGGGTATTTTAATATATTGTTGGAGAGTTCCATCATGTTATCTTTGAAAAATAACAGGCCATTTCCATGATGAGAAAGCTATTTGTCAAATATGAAAAATGTCTAGGTAGATCATTCTTGCATATTTCAAACTGATGGTTAATCCAAATCCATAGATCTGAATTTTACAAATATCTAAAAGCATTTAGTACCCACTGGAGCCAAACTTCCCTTTGGTTGTATTATGCACTGGAGAAGTGAAAGTTTTAGTTCCTTTTAACAGATTGAGGAAATGGCCCAAATCAGATAAATTAAGACGACGAAAGACAAGGCAATCGTTTGCCATATAATGAGTTGCTACTCAACACCTTGCATTAGAAAAGCTCTTTCTGTTCCCTTAATCATAGAATGTGAGGCAAAAGCCAGAAGAATTTGGTTCAGCAATTATTGAATGAATACTATTAAATTAAACCATAAGTTCATTACTTTCTAAAGTTAATGAGATGTTAGAGCTTTCAGTGCTGGGTCTCTTCCAGGTAAATAACTTTACGGTTCTACCAGTAACTACTCTAACTAGTAACCATAACTAGTTCCCTCTACATAAATCATCATTTCTAGCCATGTGTGTATTAAAAGTATCACATAGAGTCAGGTCAGAGTCAAGGAGCCACCATGATACACTGTCTCACACGTCTGACTGTTTCCACATTGTTATTCATATCTGTAAAGTGGCTTGGACACGATGAGCCATGCTACAGAAAGTAGCAGTGACTACAATAGAAAGGACAGATCAGGTCTGTGTCATCAACTGGAGGCTCTGCCCATGACAGAATGTAATTTGAGCAGCGATGGCAACAAAGACTGACTGATCTTGGTCAGCTTAAATCAGTTACAACTGTAAGTGGTCAGAAAAGAATGCTTTGTGGTGAAGTTACCTTCCAAGTGATTTTAAGAGATCTTTGCAGATTAAGTGTTGATACAGCTTTAGGTCAGAGAAATGAAGATTATCCTTTAAATATATAGTTCAATTTATAAGCAGGTTTAGATAGATAATCATAAATATTCAGCAAATATTTATCAGTCTCCTGTTATATATTAAACATGTGTTCCGCTGGGAAGTGATGGCACACGGCTTTAATCCCAGCACTTGGGAGGCAGAGGCAGGCGGATTTCTGAGTTCGAGGCCATCCTTGTCTACAGAGTGAGTTCCAGGACAGCCAGGGCTATACAGAGAAACCTTGTCACGAAATAAAGAAAAAAAAAACATGTGTTTCCATGTTAGAGCTACAATAATTATTAAAATAGATAGCAACTGACCTCATTGATTTATAGACTAGCAAGAGAAAGTTGTTCACCAAAACTCACAAAAATGAATGTTTGGTGACTGTCAACTTTGTTGAGCCTTTATTGAGTGTTGAGTGGTGGACTTGCTTGGATTGCACTCCTGAATTTTTAGTATACAGGTATTAAATAACTTACCAATATGTGCACAGCTAGAAATTATAGATGTGGTGTTTGAGCACAGCCAAGTTTGACTTTAAAACCACAATTTGCTAAGCCAGAAAGAAAATGTATTAATTATTCTCCAGCTAAAAGTACCGCGTTCCATTATGGTGAAGTACTCAGAGAACTTGATGGATTTTTCAAATTGTGCCTAAAACTTGTTTTTCTAAGGCAAATAAAGGATATACAATTATTCATCAATTATAAAATTGTTGGGTTTAAAGAAAAAATTCACATGAAGGCAAGAAACTAAGGCAAACAGAGGATATGCAGGGGATATGTTCCTCAATTATGAAATTGCTGGATTT
The DNA here is from genome assembly GCA_019843815.1 of Montemys delectorum. Taxonomy (NCBI): domain Eukaryota; kingdom Metazoa; phylum Chordata; class Mammalia; order Rodentia; family Muridae; genus Montemys; species Montemys delectorum. The sequence continues at coordinate 24,487 of JADRCD010197795.1, forward strand.
AAAGAAAAAAAACTCACATGATAGAGAAAATTGATTGCTATAAGTTGTCCTCTGACCTCTACATGTAGACGGTGGCAAGTGTAGGATCTACACACTCACAGCAAAGCAGTAAATAAATGCAGTCGAAAATGTAAAACTCTAGGTATAATTTCTGTTTGTGTTGAGTCCAGGGCTTCATGTGCGTAGGCAAGCACCTTGCCGTTGAGCTACTTTCCTCCCTGTAGATAAAATTTGCAAATACTTCCAAGCAATATTTATAGGTAGAATAAGAATACATATCAGGGGCAGAAGAGGGCTACACACAGTGAGTGTAGCACACACTTCTGGTCCTCTCCCCCTTTACTTATGGGGTACCTGTTTTCTTTAGATAATAGGTGAATAGTAGTGTTTGCTCAGAAAGATAATTTACTAATCTGAATCTTTCTTGGGGATGGGACTGGAAATGTTGAAGAACTGAGATCACTTTTGACAAGGCAGGAGTTAATTGCTCACACAAGTGCGTGATAGGAGGAGAGGTGAAAGAGAAGTGGGATATACAGGAAGCAGTGTAGATGTGTTGAATGAAGTATAGACGTTTACGCATATCACATAAGTTACAGAGTCAAAGAGATAGTGACAGCAATAAAATTTCCCCAATTACTAATTATGGCCCATAATTAGATACTAAGGTTGGTAGACCTAAGGAATCAAGGTACATACTTAGAGCTATTAGCACAAACAAGACACAAAGACAAAATCTTTATTCTCAGAGTGTACATTTTAGTGTTAAAAAGTGGTTCCTAAGAGTTTCCTTTTGTTGATAGACTTTCTGTTCTTGTTACTTTCTTACCTTTATTACTTTAATAAAAGATGTACTATAAAATTAGTATAGTAACTCAGATACGCATATATGTCTAAAAGATGTACAGGCCAGAGCAGTATAATATACCAAGCCTTATAAAATGTAAGTGAACATTTTTCAAATCTGGACAGGTTTCAGCCACATTGTTTTCCTCACTAGTCGAATGATCCTAAAGTTATTTAACTGCCACATTCTTAATCTTTTCATCAACTAACAGGGCACAAGCACATTGGTGCATCATTAAGTGAAGGGAAATTGCTAAGTCCAGGAGGCTGAACAATTTTTAAAGAATTTTATGAAAATTTGGGTGTGAAATGTGTTCTGATAAGAGTATGGGACGCAATGTGCTATGGTTACACAGGCTTGGCAATTGTCTCTATCAACGTGGGAAGATAGTAGAGAATACTAGGTAAGTCTGCTTAAGCCAGGTCAATTTTCACTTAAACCAAGGCTCATTCCAGGTGTGTTGAAAGATAACCTTAAGAAAATTGTATGTATATTTAAACAGTTTTTTTATTATCTGTCTGATAATACCAATATCAAATACTTAGAGTTATTTTCATCATTATGGTTTTATTTTTGGTATTATTCTTGGGCAGCTGCTTGGCTTTAATGAGATGTACCCTAGCATGTTTGCATGTAGCATTTGTGGTGGTCCTTTCCAACAACCTGTGCTATCAAAGCAGTTCACTGAAACCATTTTGTAAGGTTCCCAGGGCGTCAAAATAGAGTAGGTAAGTTATGGGCCTATAATCACTGACAGTAGAGAAATGGAAAAAATGTATTTTAAGCTTCTTTGAGTTGAGTATTAACATGCTCTGACAATCTCGTCTCTTCTTCTGACAGAGCAACAAGTAGGAATGCTTTTCATCTTACTTTTTACTTATTTTATTTTTTAGCCAGTAACCTCTGATTCAAACAAAACAATTTGTTTGCTTTTCCTATTACAGTCATTTTCCTCCAACAGCCTCGGATACTCTAGCTAAGTGTAAGTATCCTTCCTACCTGTGCAGAATGGAAGACAGTAGTATCTAAGAAAAACAGAGAATGAGTGTCGAGCATGCATAACTGGCCTGATGGCAAACACCAGAAGTAATATGATGAACAGGATGTGTGTGGTTCTGAGCCTCTTTAGAGTGGCACTGAAAAAGGGATAAGGAACTACAGTAGGAAGTGTTTACATTACATCAGCACAATATACATAGGCAGAGACATTACCTAAAGGCCAGGGATGGGGCATATGTCCTTGGAAAAGAGGTAACTCAGATTAAAACTTTACCAGAAGAGGAGCAGAGGCAATAAAAAGCATAGGGGGTGTTGAACGGCCTGGTGATATGGAAGGTGATGGGGAAATGACATCTAGCCAAGCTGTCAAGGTGCTAGAATTTGTAGCCCATGGTAAACATTGTCTTTATAGAAAAAATGGTAAGCACAGAATGACTCAACATGGTTACAGTTGGAATTTAGAACCTGTGCCTCATTGATCATGGGACAGCATGATACCTGCTGTAACCTAAGCAAAACTGTGGTGATCCACCATTGAAAAAGAGTCCTCATAAATACCGGGGTCCAGGTGGGTAACCCTGGCTAGAAAAAGAACCCACAGCCAGAAACATTTCTCAGGTGTGAAAAGGTTGGGGTGGGGCCAGGTCAGCAGGTTTGTGTCTGGCCATTACACAGATGCCAAATCAGATGTGTACACAGAAGGAAAAAGAGAAAATCCAACTTTGGGGTAATGGTGAGGTTAATTTGGGGAAGAGTACAAAGTTTCATGAAGATTCTGTATTCTAGTCTTATAACATTTCTAATTTAAAAATTATTTCTTCTTTTAATTGTGTGTGTGTGCATGTGTGTGTGTGTGTGTGTGTGTGTGTGTGTGTGTGTGAATGCAAGTATTGGTAGAGTTCAGATCTCCTGGATATGGAGTTATAGGCACTTATGAACTATTCCTTGTGGGAACAGAATTTAGGCCCTTCAGTAGAGTAACAAACACCCTTGACCACTGAGCAATCTCTGCAGGCTATCATCGTTCTGAGACAGGGTCTCACATTTTAACTCAGGCTAGTCTACAACTTACCTAGATAGCTCAGGTTAGCATTGAACCCATGGCAGTCCTCCTACCTTAGCCTCTTAAGTACTAGAATTACAGGAGTAAGTCACCATGCCCAGCTCAGTTGCAATTTTTAAAAGCATTGATATTTAATATATTTTTATTTAATACATTTTTCATGATATACAAACTTAAAAGTTAGAGAATTTTAGTATAACTTTGTGTTCCTGGAAACACCATCTATAGTTGATGAGTATGAAGAATTATTGTTTTTTTTTTTAAGTTAAATTGTGTGTGTGTGTGTGTGTGTGTATATGTGTGTGTGCATGTGTGTGTATGTGTGTGTGTACATGTGTGTACATGTGTGTGTATGTGTGTGAGTGTGTGTGTGTGTGTGTGTGTGCGTGTATGAGACTGGACCTTATGTAACCTGGCTATATGTAGGCCAGGCTGAACTTGAACTCACAGAGATGCACCCTAGGATTGGACTTAGGCAGTATGCTTTGTAGACCTACTGTAAGGTATCCTTGGCTCTTTGCTTTAATGGTGAGAGATTCCTAAGCATGATTTTGTCTCTTCCTTCATGATGATCTAATCTGTTTCTATTACCAGCAGTATTTAACATTATACTCCATTCTAGCATTTCTTTCTTTGAAGATCCCTAGTTACTTAATTTTCTTCCCTAGTCACTTTACCGAACAGGTATGTAATAGTACAGTTAAGCACAGTTGCCAGTCATATTTTTATGGTTGATAGATAAATAAACCAGATTAAGAAACCAGATTACTTTTAGAAGATAAAGAAATAATGGATCAGCATGCTACTTCCCTCCTCTAATCCATAAGGAAGTGATATCAGCATTTATTACTTCTTTTTATTAAATATCTTCTGGTAATTAGTTCTAGCCCTAGAAGGCTTACTAGTGGGGTCTGTTCTTAAGGCTATCTTACCTTCTGTGGCTTCGCCTTACAACTTACATGAACGAAGCTTACAGGATGGTCGTTATAAGTGAGCACCCAGTAAGAAAGAGATGCACTCTGTTCCCATCTACATCCTGACCTCAGGATGCTTAGGTTCTCAGTGATGCTGAGCTCAGGTACAGAGGCAGGCTTCTCACCAAATCAGTGCATTCTCCCCATTGGTGGAGCAGCCCTTTGTGGGCTTCAGCACGCCCCACCCCAGGAGTCTGGGAGGAGACCCAAAGGCTCCTAAGAAAGATACAGAAGTAGTAGAGACAATTTATACCTAAAATCTCTATGAAATCCAGACTGGAGAATTACAAACTATCTCACTCTGTTTACTGAGGCCATTGGGAATATGCCCTCCATTGTAGCAATTAGACAGGTTTGCTGTTCTGTCCAGAAGAAAGACCAGTGGGACATAGCTAAGGAAAGTTAACATCATATTTCCTCTAGACTGTGAGCATACTTGGTGGGGGAACTTCTTTTGAAATAGATATGTATCTGTTTTAGCTTATCACTGAGGTTGAAGAAGCTTAGCTAGACCTGGGATTTGACCAAAACATTCTGCGTTCTTTTAGATGCCAGAAGTACTTTTACATTTAAAAATTTTGTAATGATTTCAAATGATGGTATGCAGTTTATTGATCTATGGATAAGAATGAGTTCCTATCAATAGCTAATAATCGTGACAAACAGAAACATTTACCTGATGAAAACAGCAGTATATATTCCCAGTTTGACGTAAGTCTATATTAACTTTTTTGTTTTATGAAAAAGAGCAAGATTGGATTCCCAAATGAAAATATTTAAATCAGTAGATAGTTCTTTCTAAAAGCAATTGGATATTTAAGTCTGTCTCTTAGGATGCACATGGACAGTTTTATGAATAATCTTATCAAATATTCAAAGAACAACATTCCCTCAATAATTTTAAACCATCAAAATATGGTAAACAATAAAGAAAATTTATGTATCTGAGTTATGCATGTGCATATAGTTATGTATTGCTTCCTGGACAGACATGGTGACAGAGCATCAGAAGCTAGAAAGACTGTTTCCCAGGAATCACTCTGACAGTGTTGTCAGACTAATATCATCTAGGGCAAAAATGTGCCAGTTTTATGCATGGTTTGTCACAGTTAATTAATCAAAACAGGTACATTATTGCTAATAATATTGTCTATATTTTACACACATTCCCTTACTGTATAGTGGATGTTCTCTTTGTGTTTAGGATCATTGGTGAATTTATACACCCCCCCCCCACACACACACACCCACGCCCCCTCCACAGACACACAGAGCATTGGGGAACTAAATGAAGGCGTACTATTTACCAGGCAAGAGATTTCTCCACTGAGTTAAGATACAACCCATAATAAGCTAGTATTATACCACTTAGTAAAGCTAAATGTTAGAACTCATTAAACACACGGAAATAAGAATAAGGAGCAATTATAATAATCTTAATCTGTGATAGTAAAACAGAGGTAAACAGCTCAATGTGGCAGAAATAAATATCTACAAAGATCAATGTTATGGTGAATTTTATTTTATTATTTTTAAATTCTAATGATGTGATTATTTTTATAGGCATATCTGAGTATTTCTCTTTGTACAGCATACATACAGGAGCTTGCAGAGGTCAGAAGTGTTCCAGATCCCCTGGAACTAGAGTTGGAGATGGCTGTGAGCCACCATGTGAGTGCTGGGAATTAAACTTGAGTTCTTAACAACTGCTCTTAACCACTGGGCTATGTGTCTATCTCCTATCATAGGTCTTGGAGTTTGACGAAATTAACTGTAAGATGATGAAATAAATTTGGAAATATATCCAGAAAAAATTTTTCATATAGTTTGAAATCTCTAAAAATTTCAAGAAATACACGTCAGAACAACTCTATGATTTTGGAGTTAGGAAGGCCTTGCTTAAAGAAATGAAAAACCAAAATGTCACAAAAGAGTTGATCAGTAACAGGGAGGGGTGGCTAGTTTCCATAGCAGTCAGCTGTAGAGAAGTGGTCTTAGGCTGTAGATGCCTGAAGGAGGAAACCACAGTTGCTAGTTTGGGTGCATAGCGGTCACTAGAGTCCACTCAGACCCTGGAAGAAAGTTTCGCCATCTCTCCTAGCCTGACTCATGTAGGGAATGGCCTTTCTAGTTTCCCATGGGTTTGAAGCTCTGGAGTCCTTGGTTTGGCCATTACTTGCTCATAGTCCTTAGGTTCATAAGAAACCAAATATAAAAACAAAGAAGTTCCTTCTACCTTTTAATTTTTTTTCTCCCTTAAAACGTCTGATTGACTTAGTCTCCTAGGTCCAGAGTGCTTTAGCAACAAGGGTGAAATTTGAACTGTCCAAATAAGATTATAATGATAACAATAATAAAATTCTAACGTTTATTATATTTTATTATGTTCATTGGGTATGTTGAGGGGTGCACCTGTGGAAGCCAGAGGATAACTTGCAGGAACGGTTGCTCTCTGTCAATGTGGGATCCAGGAGTACTTTTACCCTCCGAGCCATCTCACTGGCCTGGAACTCTTTACAGAAGATTTTCATGTAAGTCATGTAAGGCACACTTAGAGTCATGCACTCATCTTCTTTCTTTTTATTTCAGAATGGAACAGTTGAAGGAGAGCTAGATGGTATTTCTCTATTGAGAACTGGAAGGTGGGCTTCCTGAGAAGGCTGCTTCTTATTCTCAACACATTATGGGGAGAATGGCTGAAAGGCATGGGGTTGGGTGCCGCATGTATAAGCAGGACCGATCGGGGAAAAGAAATAGCTAGGGACCCTATAAACTATCCAGGCTACATTCTGTTCAGCCAACTTCCAGCCCTAAGCTCCCCCCATTCAAATATAGAAAGCTGTTATTGTCCCCTTTTCCGGAGGTTTACTCTTCTATTTTCCCTGATTGCTCAGCTCTTTGCTAGTGCCAGGGAACAAATGCAGCGACCCCCCAGACAACCACAGACAGTCCCATTCTACAACCACACAAAAGAAAGAGTCAACTTGACTAATCTTAATAAGAGCTTCATTCCAGAATTCCAGATTTCCCTTCGCTTCTGAGTTAGGTGCAACTCACCTCCCGAATAAGTTATTTTGTCATCCATTTTTTGCTTTTAATTAGTTAATGAATTTAAATTTTTGAGATATAGTTTCAGGCAGCCTGGGCCAGAATCAAACTCACTAAGTAGCTAAAAACAGCTTTGAACGTCCGATCCTCCTGCTTCCCCTCTCCAGTTCCGGGATCGCAGGAGTGCATCCTCACCAGACCTGTCTAGGGCAGTGGCTGTGAGGGCTTACAGTGGACAATAGCAGAGCAGGGCATTTTGACGTCGGGACAAGGGGACAGCATTAGAAATATATATATATATATATAAAGGCTGCTAACACTAGATCATTTTAGGTTCCTGTTAGACTTTAGTTCTTCTGTGGGTCCCCCAAGGTCTGTATGGTGCCCTAGGTTAGTGTCTTAGTTATTTTTCTGTTGATGTAATAAAAACACCTTTGGACAAGTTAGCTTACAGAAGGAAGGGTTTATATGGATTACACTTCCAGAGGGGCTCTCGTTCGTTCATCATGCTGAGCAAGTATGGCAGCAAGAACTGCAAGCTGAGCGCTCATCCCCAGGGACACACTTCCTCCAGCAGGGCCACATCATTTAAGCCTCTTAGAACAGCAGCAACAACTGGGGATAGAACTTATGGTAGACCTATGGTATTCTTGAGACATGGTGACCTTCAAAAAGGTGGGTCCTTGTGGGAGGTCTTTATATGGTAGATTGCGTATTCTTGGAGGGATAGTGAAGCCTTTCGAAGATTCCCCTTTCTGTCTTTTGCTTTCCATCGCCTGAGCTGTTTCTCTGTATCTTATGCTTCCCTTGGGATATGGGATGTATTGGATTACGTAAATGGATGGAGCCAGTCAGTCATGAACTGAAACCATTAACCTAAATAAAACTATTCCTCGTATATATTGATTGTCTCAGGGTTTACAGTCACAGAAAGATGACTGATATGATATTTTTTGGTAAGGGTTAATGCAGAATAGATTCCTAATTATGATGACTCAGATCAATGGGACATTGTGGTTTCAGAAAAATCTGATTATTTGGGGATTTAAAAAATGTTTTGTTTTTGTTTTTGTTTTGTTTTAGTTTGTTTGCTTGGTCTTTTGATTATATGCCACTTAACACAAATGACTTCTATTATTATTATTATTGTTGTTGTTGTTGTTGTTGTTGTTGTTGTTGTTATTGTTATTATTATTTGGCCTGGTTGTTGGGGTCCAATACAGAAACTCAGCCTACAACAATGACTCCTCGTGATTTTGTTTAACAGAAACTTTATTTAACACAGGCAAAGCCTTCCAACTGCCTCTGGTTGAACTCTAGTAAATCATACATTAGACTTGGCTTGGAGCTAAACTCCTCACTTACATAAGTATCATAAAAATTGAACTGTAAGATAACAAAATGTTAGTGGAAAAAATTTTAAATCCTGTTCATGGGGATTTAAAAAAGTCCTTTAGTCTTCTATGTAACTAATAAAAATAACTTTAAAACAAATGAAAAAAATCAGAGTCTCAGAATTTCAGAGGAAGTTTAAAAACTCATATTCAGAGCTGAAGATATGGTTGAGTGCTCTTGAAGAGGACCCTGGTTCTGTTACTGGCACCCACATGGTGGTTTATAGCTACCCCTAGCTTTAGTTCCAGAGGATCTGATAACCTCTTCTGCTATCACAGGGCATCAGGCACACACATGGCGCACATATATACTTACAGGCAAAGGAATTACATACATAAATACATAAATATACAAAGCTATAACAAAGCCCCCCTAACTCCTTCATCTTCACAGTGGAAGATATTTATCATACTTCCCTAAATGATATAGATTGTTCAACTAAACAAATGCCATTTAAGCATAGTGATTTTAAGTTATATTTTATGTTTCATATTTTATTACAGAAAGTGGAAAGTATGAAACAAGAATTTTATGAACAGCCTACGGCACACAGCAGTGACTCCACTTACATAATAAAAACCTCAACCACTTTGTTAGCAATCCCATAGCAAACTCTCAGGCTGGAGTAAGATAGACTGTATCAGACACTTTTTCTAGGAAGCATTGACTCTTTACTTGGGTTCATAAGTAGAAACAAAATGAAAATCTTCATCTCTGTTTCACTTCACTCCATCTCCATTGGGTCACTCTCTTACTTCTGCATGGAAACATCTACTTAATCTAAACCAGTTCTTCCTTAACTGGTTCTCCCAGTTTCAATGCTGAGAGTGCAAAGAGGGACTGTCCGGACTCGGGTCCTCATGAAGGACAGTAAATGCTCAGTCGCTAAGCTGTCCGTCTGTCCAGTCCAAATATTTGTGTCTGTTCTTACAAAGGCAACAAGCCCACTCGTAAAGACTCTACTTTCATGGTATAATTATTAAAATGTCACCACCCCTGGTGGCCTTTATCAAATTGACTACATCTGGAATTAACTCACACCTAAGTGGGTGGGGATACTTGTGGGGGATTTTTTTATTATTATTATTAAATCATTTAAAGTGGGAAATCCAGAACTTTTGAGGTGGGAAGACTCACCTTTAGTGTGGGCCACACCTCCTGCTGGTCACCTATATAGAGCATGGAGATGGAGGTTGCTTTCTTTCCCTGCTTGTTTTATTTTTTTTTTTTTATACATTTACTGATGTTTGCCTACATGTATATCTGTATGAGAGTGTCAGATGCCCTGGAATTTGAGTTATTGATAGATGTGAGCTACCATGTGGATGCTGGGAATTGAACCCAGGTCCTCTGGAAGAGCAGCCAATGCTCTTAACCGCTGAGCCATCTCTCCAGCCCCCCTGCTTGTTCTTTTGCAAGTCCATTCTTCATTGGCATTAAAGCCTATTTCTTTGGGATTCTCTTTCTTTCTTTCTTTCTTTCTTTTTTCTTTTTCTTTTTAGATATTCTCTTTATTTACATTTCAAATGTTATCCCCTTTCCTCATTTCCCCTCTGAAAACCAGAAAACTCCCTATCCCATCCCCCTTCCTCCTGCTCACTAACCCACTCACTCCCACTTCCTTGTCTTGGCATTCTCCTACACTGGGGCACTAAGCCTTCACAGGACCAAGGGCCTCTCCTCCCACTGATGTCTGACAAGAACATCCTATGCTACATATGCAGCTGGAGCCATGGGTCCCTCCATGTGTACTCTTTGGTTGGTGGTTTAGTCCTTGGGAGCACTGGGGGGTACTGGTTAGTTCGTATTGTTGTTCCTCCTATGGGACTGCAAACCCCTTCAGTTCCTTGGGTCCTTTCTTTAGCTCCTTCATTGTGGACCCTGTGCTTAATCCAATGGTTGACTAAGAGCAGATTCTCTAAAGAGACATTTCTTCAAGCTTCAAACAGTCTCATAACAATTTCTCAGCCTCTACTAATTAACCTAAACATAGCAAAGGCTTTGCTGAAACATTTCACCCAAAGCTAGACGCAAAATCTTTACGTTTCACTGAAATCCAGATAAAAGGGCTTTACTATACATATTACTACATTGTTTTTCTAGAGAACCCTGACTAGTATACCTAGGTTAGGGTTATAACATGAAAATTTTAGGAAGCACGAGTATTTCAGACTGAAGTATAAATTATAGACCTATCTGTAGAACTATGGTATGAAATAAAATAATATGCTGGATGTTTGAGATGATAAAATGTTATTTTAATTAGGCTTAAAAGGAATTAGAATATATATCTTATTGTATGACCAAGTTTGCTGAAGTTCTAAGCGTTCACTCATCCTTATGACTTTGAAGAATGAACAGTTGAAGGGCAGCCAATTAGACCAAATTCTAAGGCAAGGGCCCAGTAAGAGGCAAGCATGGGTTTATGAGCACCACATTAGTTTGAATGATTATCCTTTATCTCCCAGTTTTCTATTATAGTCTTTTATCCTTTTATTGATTCTGCCTCCTCACTCATTTTCTACATTGCTGCTACATTAAGATATCTCATTGGTTTAATGTTCCTATGCCCTCAGAAAGTTCTTATGTTTTGAAATTCTAATGCCAAAGACTATAATATTTGAAGGTAAGGTCTTTGAGTAATGGGCAAAACTCTGATGCGTGAGATAATTGTACTGATAAGAGAAAAATTGGAGAAGTCTCTCGTCCTTCCTATGTAGCTGTCTGGAGAACGCGGAAGCATATAGCAGATTTTTCCTACAGCAGAATAGAGTGATGCTGATCTCCAGATTGTGAATTTCTACAGCTATAAAAATGATGTTTCTTGTGTTTATAAACCTTTCAGCCTGTGTCATTTGGTTAGAGTGCATGTAACATTGCAATATCTTTCAGTTACATTCAAAACACAAGTTTCCCAGTGTGTTCTCCACAGCACCATGTGGTTTGGTTCTAATCTCCTGTCTTACCCCTTTGTATCACATGTCCTTACCTAAAATCTATCATATGGAATTTTCTTCCCAGCTGTTTTAAATCAATATGCTCTGAACTATGATTCATTCTCTTTTTTGCTGTTTTTCCTGAATATATCTTATTTGCTTTATTACCATTTCAGTTTCTTTAAATTTTTTTTAAACCTACTGCAGTGTCTTGGCCCATGTGAAGTGGCACTACCAAGAAGTGTGGCCTTGTTGGAAGAAGTAGGGGTGGCCTTAGAGTTCCTGTGCTTAAGCTGCCCAGGGCAGAAGATAGTCTTCCTCTAGATACCTTTGGATCAAGGTATAGAACTCTTGACTCCTCTCGCATCATGCCTTCCTGAACACTGCCATGCTTCCTGTCTTGTTGATAATGGACTGAACCTCTGAACCTATAAGTCAGCCTCAATTAAGTGTTGTCCTTTATAAGAGTTGTCTTGGTCATGATGTCTTTTCAGAGCAATGAAACCCTAACCAAGACACCTATATTCCCATCTTATTGCAATACCTCATTCTTTGTGACTATGGGTATTGCACCAAACAGTTGAAGCTTATGGAGAAAACTCATAGAGGTCAGTGCTGCCTTCTTTGAGTTCAGGGATGTGTTAAGTTCCTCTACACCATTTAGCGGTACAATGGTAGCCACATTACTTAACCTTTTATTTCATAGATTCTCACAATGACAATATAAAATCCAACAAGTTATTTTGTGAATACTAAATAATTTCACGAATAAAGAGCATAGAGCCATCCCTAGTCTGCAGTACCCCAAAGCATGTCTCTGATGCTCACTTGTTGAACTTATGGTAGGCTGTGATTGTGCATACCTGTGAAAAGCTTGTTTATTGTCTCCTCCCACATGACTCCAGAAAATCTAAGAGAGCAAAAGATATTATAATTGTTTTCCATTGGATTTCTAGTAGTGTCTAATGATTTTTATTTGTTGGATTATAAAATTAACATTAAAGTCACGAAATACTTCGAACTTTTCCAAGTCAATGGGTAACAATTTGGAACATAACATTCATGAAATTAAGTGAATAAAATCAAAGGAAATGAGAAGAATGAAAGTTGCTGTAGGGTTTCTGCAGGACACCACCAAATAGTTTATCTAGCTGGGTTAAAAAGTTAACACCATTTTTATAATCTTATTAGCTTTCAGCTACCAAACAGAAAACATTAACAGAACTGACATCTTCGAGGTGTCACCCAGAAACTAACGGAAACTGATGCAGAGATCTACAGGCAAACATTAGCTGGAGCTTGGGGAATCCTGTGGAAGACGGGGAGGAAGGATTGAAGGAGCCAGAGAGGGCAAGAACACCACAAGAAAACGTACCGAACCAACTAACCTGTGCTCATGGGGGCCCACAGAGACTGAGACAACAAATACCATGCATGGGGCAGCCCTAGGCCCTCTGCACATATGCAACAGTTGTTCAGCTTAGTCTTCATATGGAACTCCTAACAGCAGGCACAGGAGCTGTCTCTGAGTCTGTTGCCTGCTTTTGGATTATTTCTCCCTAATGAGCTGCCTTATATAAGATAAGATGTGCCTAGCCCTGCTGCGACTTGAAATGCCAAGGCAGGTTGATCTCCATGGGAGGAGAAGGGAAGGGTGAGAGGGTGGGGGAGGTGAGAGGGAGGGACTTGTCAGAGAGGAAGGGGAAGCTGTGATCTGAATGTAAAGTAAATAAGTAATAGGAGGAGGAGGAGGAGGAGGAGGAGGAGGAG